>BMAO01000824.1:0-55214 GCA_019973975.1 Trichonephila clavata
TTTCACAAATAACACAATAATGCACAATATAAAACAACAATACACAAAAGGTAAAGTACACAAATACACAAAATTGAATTGAAAAAATACAGATTTGAAATTTTTACATACATTATTCACTTGAAAAGGGTAAAACACAAAGTTTCGTTATAGGACGTTTAAAAACTCCATTTTTAGTTTTCACTAACACTACTCTTATTTTTATTATCTTTACCATAGTACACTTCAAGAATTCGACCAAGAGGCCAGTTACACACAGGTAAATTATCTTCTTTCAGAATTACCATATCATTTATTTTTACATTATTCTTTGCAAAATACCATTTATTTCGATTTTGAAGTGTACTTAAATAATTATTTGACCAACGTTTCCAAATCTGTTGCATAATTTTTGTTAGCTTTTGCCACACTTTTAACCTGTTATCAGACACTTCAGTTAAACTTGGCTCTGCAGCGGCTGTAATAGGGCGACCAACTAGGAAATGACCAGGAGTCAAAGCTTCAAAATCGTCAGGGTCACACGACAAAGGATAGAGGGGACGCGAGTTAAGAATTCCCTCAATTTGGTTAAGAATAGTTAAAAATTCTTCGTATGTAAATCTTAAATTTCCCATTACACGCCTGAGGTGATATTTGACGGATTTCACTCCGGCCTCCCACAAGCCTCCGTAATTTGATGCTCTTGGTGGAATAAAACTCCACTCAACACGTTCTTCACACAAAAAGTTACTTAAATTACTGTTGTTATTACTCATAATTTCTCTAAGTCTCTTTTTAGCTCTAATTGCGTGCCAACAAAATTGGTAGCATTGTCTGAAAATATACGTTCCGATTTTTCTCGTCTACTAAATAATCGTTTTAAAGCTGCAATGAAAGCCTCACTATATAAATCTGTAACTAGTTCGAGGTGACACACCTTTGTCACCATGCACACATAGACTTTATTTAAAACTCCTTTTCTTTGATTAGGATATTTAATCCAAAAATGGGGTCCACAAAAATCTATTCCCACTTTGCTAAAAGGAAAACTCAGATATTCTCTCGGCTGGCAATTGACCCATAATTTGTGAACAAGTAACAGGTTTTGCCAAAAAACACTACACTAGAAACATATAGGTACATAAAAATCACTTCACGTAAGAGTATTACTAAGAATTATCCTAAAAAATGTTGAACAATAAAGACAATACTGTTTACTTACAAAGAAACACACACACAGGAAAATTCACAAAATCTAAGTAATTAATTGTCTAGAAAAGAATTAAGATTTATGATGCAACAAATGCTCTCTTAACTTTTCACTCTCTATATTCAAATAGCAAGTAAACAAACCAAAATTATTTTACTATAAATATCAAGCTTCACAAATAGCATTATTGAATTAATTTTAAGAGTACACATGCAAACAACACTAAATACGTATATAATTCAACAATAGACAGTTTCTTAGCAAACTATGAAAATTTCACCTTTAAATGTATATTTAAGTTAACATATAGGCATATACAACGATAACAGAAAAATTAATAATAAGGATACATTATATGAATTTTTAATGTCCAACCTTGATAAGGATTGATTATATTACCTCCTGGGCAATGGCGATTATTTTACCTCCTGAGCTCCTCCTCAAAAGTTTCGTTTGGGGGAGGACAAATGTCCGGTTCCCCTTGTGTTTTCTGATGGTGCAGAGGAGTGGGACAATTCTCGGTCCCCGCAAGAATTCTCCCCTCGCGGGATGAAGGACTTCGGTAGTTTTCCATTCAGGGTTCCGATTTCACCTCGTAACTTTTCGCCTGATGCCGTCCAAGGAAGGGGTCTCTGCTGTGCTCTTTTCACTCTATTTCTTTTTGTCCCGCACAAGCTGGGCTTTTCCTTCACAACACAAATCTCCATGATAATCACTTCCGGTTGGACTCGCCGTTTAAAAACACTATTTTGATGTTTTTGAGAGTATTCACTAAATCTCAGTTTGAGTCTAACTTTTTTACGCAGTTCAGCTTTCGTTGTCTTCGTTCTTCCTCGCAATGCTTGTCGCCTTCTCATAATACCAAATCGTTTGATAAAATCAAGCAATTCCAAAGCATGTCTTTCTACTCCTCGCTTATCTTGCGAATTTTTACGTTTAAAACACGAATGATGGGGCACAAGTATAACGTTGCTTGAGATCTTTAAATTCGAGTTAACACACACAGGATTAACATCTTCTTTAGCTTTATCCTTTATCACATCGACTGATGTTTCTTCTTTTTCTTCATACATCTCATCATCAGCAGAAATCGGCGGTACATTAAATGAGTCTCTAGATAAACATTTTTCTACCCCAATAGCGACAGGTTGTTCTACAGCATCTGGATCAACACTAAGCATTTTGGCTCGTTCACCTTTAAATTGCCTTTGCTCTTGCATTATTTTGCATCGTTCTGTTTTCAATCTCATTTCCTTTTCAAACACCGTTCTTTTGTGTGCACTAGCGTCAAACACTATTCGCAGTTTCGTTGCGAGAGATTCATTTTTTATCATCACTTGGTGAGGAAGACAAAACACTGGGTTATTTGTTGAAATAAAAGGATTTGTTGCCTCATCAATTATTCCCTCATCAAAATAACTCTTTAAACCCTTACAATACTCAGAATACAACACCTTATCACTTTGCACGTTTCTCATAAGACTTCCGAGTTGTCCTTTCACTAAATTAAAATCATCACTCAACTCATTACTATCTCTTATTAACCCACAATGAATATTATTATTTCTCACTTCACCTCCTACACTTCCGCTAGCGACATATCCGAACACAGTATTTTGTAACAGTAGTCGAGAATCCCCACAATAAATCTGGCCTGGTCTCAGTAATTCGTAAAATATTTCCGCCCCTAATAACACATCAATTTTACCAGGAATATTAAATTTATAATCTGCTAGTTTAATCTCTTTTGGTTTATCTAACGATACATTTATTATTTTACTCGGAGTCAAATCGGTTATCTTTTTTACAATTAATAAATTTAGCTCTTTTTTGAAACTTAAGTCGTCATTACTTATGGTGGTTGTAACGCACCCATTTATTGCCATTGTCGATTCATTCAAACAAGTTACTAACAAATTAATTTTCTCATTTTTTAATTGCAATCTATCTGCACAATCCTTAGTAATAAAATTTGACTGACTCCCCACATCTAAAAGCCCTCTCACTTCATGCAAGATGCCAAATCTATCCCTAAGGTAACACTGGACGCTACTCAGTAAAACTGTTTTTGTTTTATTTTTTAAGAAGCTGGTAGCTACGAACGACTTTTCTTCATTCTCAATTAGGGGGAAAGCGATGTCATCTGATTCTCTCTGCCCCACAAACGCGGGTACTCGGGGGTTAAGGACGCTCCCTTCAACTCTTTGTGTGGGTGCGGAAGATTTATTGTTAGTTTGGGGGAAGTGAATAAGGCGGTTATGTGGCTTTCCACAGAAGCAGTTCCTCGCCCTGCACCTTCTAACATTGCAGTCCGAAGAAAGACACTTGAAACACAGATAATTGGATTTCAAGAAATCCACTCTTTCACTGACGCTGAGAGATTTAAAATTGGGGCATAAATACAGCGGGTGGAATTCGTCTGATTTACAACAAAAACATTTCACATTTTTAATAGAAGATAAATTAACACTTGCAACATTATTCGAACCACGATGATTATAGACATCATTACGCTTATATTTTGGAAATAAACTTTGTTCTTTAATTTTTCCTTTGGATGATATAAAAATATCACACTCACGACCCAACTCTTGTGGTTTATGCCACATTTCGCCTTGTTTAATGTCAATATGCGCACTTAATTCTCTGTCTAAAGTCTCTATTATCTTATCTGATATAATTAACTCACAAACTGATTTAAAATCGTTTACCTCCCGCAACTGGCAATAGTAATTGAAATTTGCACTTAATCTGGACGCGAATTGAACATAACTTTCGTTATGTAATTTTTGAGCTTTTTTAAACTGATTTAAGCATTCATAGGGGGTCGGTTGAAATTCTTTTAACACAATTGCTTTTAGTTTATCATAATCACCTAAATCCTCTTCTCGAAGATAAACCATTAAATTATTTGCTTTTTCTCCTAGTATATTTAAAAGAATTTCGGGTTTTAATTTCTCAGGAACATTTTTAGTTTTAAATGCCTTTTCAATAGATTGAAAAAATAAATTAAACGACTCTGCTCTTTGTGGTACTGGGATAGTTAAAGTTTTAATACTCTTTATTAAACTTTCAATATTATACTCGGTTGTTATTAAATGATTTTCCTTTTGTGAAGGTACATTTTTACTCGATTGATTATGTAATTTTGCTATTTCTAACTCCTTCTCTAACTGTGACAGTTTAATTTTTTCAATTTCTAGTTTATTTTCGTTTTCATTTCTTCTATCGTTTATTTCCTCCAACACACAATCAACAATAGTCTGATACGTTTCTTTATCATTGTTGTAAATCTCACTCTCCTGTATTAACTCTCTTAAACCTAAAACTTTAGCATTATCAGGTACATCTAATTCTAACTCCTCTGCAATAGCCCTCAATTCATCTTTTTTAAATTTACCGATACTCATTTTCACAAAATAAAGTTATCTCAATCACAAATAAATCACAAAATAATTATTTCGATCACAAATTTAAGTTATCTCAACCACAAAAATGAAACACATATAATTCACAAAATAATTATCTCAACCACAAATAATTATCTCAATAACAAAATAAAGTTAACTCAGCCACAATTGAAACACATATAAATCACAAAATAATTAACTCAACCACAAAATAATTACACCTCAAAACACTATTAAAAATAGATGACTAACCTCTCACCAAGTGATGTCATTTAAATCTCCACGAAAAGCATCACACACAGTTTAAAATTCTTGATCTTCGGTCCCGGCCATTTCAGGCTCTGACGGACCATCTACGTGCACTGACACTGGTTTGCACATTTTTGTTTATCTCTATAATTGTTTACACCACAAATTAAATGGCACGAAACCGTACTAACAAGAATTTTATTAGAGCGTTTTCCTCTACGCTCTTTCTCTCTCAAAGTTTACACACATACACTGACTCTATACACACTAGCGCCCTCTCGCGACAAATATTCACTTGTTATTGTGGGCGTCACAAGAATTATTTGTTCAACACTGAACACCGCCTATAGTTTTACCATCCGATAATTTCTTCTTACCATATACTAATTTAAGCTTCCTAAGTCTTGTACCCATTCTCTTTTGCACATGGCCTACACATTCTATTTTCTGAATAAGATGGTCATCGCCGTATGGATTGTTTTCAGAAAGGGCATTGAATGTTTTTGTGTCGCCATCTCCTATGTAGTTCGAATATTTCAGGTTGTGAAGCTTTTCTGATCGATTAAAAATCCTCAACATCCCGTCAACCTCCATCTTACCAGCAGAGCCAGAATAATTTTTTCTACGTGAAATCTTATGCGCTCTTTTCCATTTATTGTACTTGATACCAAACTTTACCCTTTTATAACTGTCGCTTCATTTGCAAAATGAGGACAACGCTTCCCTATCCAAAACCTTACCTGTTTCGGCCCCATTAGAGTACATACTCCAATCAACGATGAACATCCTCTCGTCTTCCAGGTCCCATCACCACTTACCGTTAAAATGTTATCAGGTAACGAAGAATTTTCTTCGACAGCTGCCCTCTTCATGCTTTCTTCGGCGACTTCCTTCATAACAAGTGAAAGTTTATTATTAATAACATCATATGATTTTTGTTCAACAGGATTAGGAAGACTCATTACAGAACAAAAGGTTTTTAATGACTCTAAACCTTGACCTATGCATCCCATTGCTAAAATAGATCTTCTGTTAATTCCCGGATCATTATTTTTATTCCCAATGTTTTCACAGCTTGAAAAAGTACAAATACTCCCACATTTTTTACAATGTATTTCAAAATTCGAACATAAACCACAAGTGGATTTTTCATTAATTGTTAATGGTTTATGACATTTTAAACAGCACGATACTGACAAAATAGAGCTAAAGGTTGAAATAAAATCAAAAATAGGATATTCTTTGAAGTTTTCACTTACCTTAACAAGATTTGACTTTAATGAAGTCTGAATTCCTGAAATTTTTTTACTAGAAGCTTTTTTCATTTCGGCACACTTACTTGTACTTTTCATTTCTACACACTTCCTCGTATCTTTCATATCTGTAACATGTGAGTCACTTACCTTTAAATATTTATATTTCCTCTAAACCTTTTCTTGGGGCATTGCCTAACGATATTTTCAGAATAAAACAACAAATATCTTCGCTTTAGATAAGCGTTTTAAAAAAACGTGAGCTAAAGTAAACACAACAGAATCAAAACACAGCAGAATGAATGTGTTGAGTTGCAGGCTTCCTTCTGATCAACTCTCAAGCGCTTAAAATATTTCATGAGGCTTATTAAAAACAGAAAAATGAAAGGTATGCATAAATTTAAAAATAAATGGGCGTGGCATGTGTCCATTTAAAAGTTGTTATGACTAAATTGCTGTTTGCAATTTTTTGAATAACTTTCGAAGTTTTTAGAGTATTGTCACGTGGTTAGTATCAAAATGTTCAGAAAAAAATGAAGAACAAGATATATTCTTTTCGAAAATTCGAAAAAAAAAATTGTTAACACCCCTCAGACCCCTTAAAGGTTCATCAATATGCGATACTTAAGAATTAAAAAAAAAGCTAATGAGAAATAATAAGTTAATAATTAAATTATTTTACTTGAATAAAAAATTTCAAAGCATTAACCTATAATTACTCTAAATGTCAGTATCATGCTTTGAAAATGATTCGTTACTTCCATTGTCACAGCTGACTTCGCAATTGTGGCAGACGTCACCATTTTCCTACACGATGTCGTCTTCCATTCCATCCAATATATTCGTTATGCAAATTTCTTTTGTAAGAATATTTTTTGGAGAATGCAAAGGAATTTTTAAAGACTGTTCAAGATTTACATCATATCTCTTTGTTCACACCATCAACGTATATTTGTTTCATCCGTATTAAATTTCCAAAGGACACTGCTCTATTTCAATTTTTTTCTGTTTTAAAAATTGCTTCTCTTTTCATATTTGTATCATAGTGAACTCGACTTGATACCATTACCGATATGGTTGATGTTTAAGTGTTTAAAAGAAAGCGTATACAAAAAAAAATCCTAAATACGAGCAGTCAACGATGTTTAGAATACACTAAATACTGGAGACAAACTGCAGAAGAGGATAAGCCATCGATGCAAGAGACCAGAATGGCCGGTTAAATGTTTCCTTTTGAAAGGGGTGAAAAGTCAATTTCCCCCATCAAACAAATCCTTTACCTTCGAATCTAAGACGTACCCAATTTTCAGTAGCATTTAACACAGAAAAAATAGTGCAGCTTAGATTCGAGGGAATATGGTAAGTGCAAATAGTTTTTTTGAACACGCTGTAAACATTTCTGGAACAAAATGCACCGAAATTACCTTAAATCAACATTCATCATTGAAATACTGTGAAAAGTTCTTATTTTTGCCTTCAAAAAGGTGGAGTTCCTGTCTTCCTTTCCTTCTTTCCAAATGTGCTATGCTAACTTTTCTAATTACTCTCATAAGTAAACTACCTATTTTTTTAATTGAAACAGCATAAAATTCGGCATGTTTCTCTAGTTTTTTTTTTTTATCCGATAGTTGAAAACCTTTTTATGGTCGTCTTCGGGCGCCAGATGTGAATTTTCAGATCTTTAATGAATACAAAAAAATACTTGTAAAAAAAATCGAAAACCAGATACATTCATTTTTTTTATCTTTCGAATGCGTTCTATTCCATTGATTTAAAAGCAAAACCCTAGATGTAAATAGAAAAGTAAGAAACTCCACAGGATTAACGTCACGCTTGGACATTCGTGGTCGCTTGTCGACAGGCGCCTTAAGTAGTGTGAAGTGGATTCTTATCCAGCTATCTGCAATTCCTCTTTTCTTCGAAGAGACGCGTCCAGTGACCTTTCCTTTAAGGCGGACTATAGATAAATCGTACTCGTCTCAGTTATTGTCCATAATTTTGTTCTACCTAACACGTGACCGGTCTACACATGTGTCGACAGGATGATCCGTTGTTGTGAGAGGAAAATGGCGGGAATAGTGCAGTACGTGTCTGAGGGACACATCGATTTTTGTTTGTCCAAATTGTTTTCGACTTGTGGTTACAAGATAGTCGTTAGTCATACGAGACTTTGTCCTGAAGCAGCCAATGATATTTGAGAACTAGTCTGGAGGGGCTGTGTGCAAGTCCATGTTCTTTCCAATCAGTAACTGATGGGACGTGTCAAAATCCCACCTAACAGGTTTAAAGAGACGGATTAGAAAGTGGCCTTGTGAATAGTGATAGACCTGCGAGAATGGTGCGAAAAGAATGAACTTCTGCTTGACTGTTTTGGTGGATCTTCGACGTTATGGAAATAGCAGTTCCGCGCGCGCGATGATGATACAAAATATCTGGTAACTATATATATATATTCTCTAATTTTCGGCGTAATATGTGACAACATGCACTTAAAATTTGTAAACAAAAAAATTGTTTAACGAAAGTTGTCTGATGAATCTTGCTCCCCCGATGATTGAGTAATCCGGGGGTTCGAAGATAAGAAAAGATACAGAAGGAAAACATTTGCATTTCGCGCCATACACATAGCAACGTAAAAATGCCGCTGGAGCAGAAAGATTTCAACGTCACAAATGTGGTCCAATGCTTACTCTATCCGTTATTAATTAAAACTTGATGTAACATTCAAATTTTAAAATTCTATAAATGGATAAGCTGTTCCATTTCCAATGAAGCCTGTATGTTAATTGGAGAAAATCTGAAACCGGTTCCACTTCCTACTGCTAAAATTTGATAGGAAGCATTAAAAAAGTTTCTCACCATAAAAAATATAATAAAAAAGTTTTTGAAGGAGATATTTCAATAATTTAATTCATGTGACCTCACGATCACGTTATAAAAAACATATGGTTATTTTGTCGTTTGCTTACCGCCTAACTCAAACCAAACACTTCATTGTTTACTATTGCTACGACTATTTTACTCTTCATTTTTGCATTCTACCTCCCAAAACGTCATATTTTGCTGCATATAGTTCCTCGATCAGAAAAAGAAAGAATGATTGGAGGGAAAAAAACATTTTTTATTATCTCGGTAAAAATTCCGAGTTTTTGAAAATATGGATAAGAATGATATAACGTAAGAATTTCAAACTATGTCCACACTGTTCATTATGTTTTCAATACCAACCATTTACGAATCGTTGCCAGCTAAAACCGAGCTCTATTCCCACTATTTTTGCCTTCACAAAATAAACCACTTCTAAAAGGATTTTGGATAGAGGTACACTTATACAACAATGTAAATACTTCGAAGTATCTCTCTCTTTTGTTTATTTTAAATAAGATATTTAAAGAACATATATAAAAGAATAAAATGTGTCTATTAACTTAAAACTTCAAAGAAAACTTTCGTTTGTTTTAAATTAAGTTATAGCCCATCCAGGGAAACCTATCGAATGGGCCACTCGTTCCAAGGCGCGCGGACATCGTCCGCTCGCCATCTTTAGCAGGCGTAATGCCATTGCCCATTAATTATTCACTTTAATCTATTACTTCTTTCATTTTTAATTTATGCAACTCTAATTTAAGTAACTTTAATTTATAAATTCTGATGTGGAGGTACACCCCCTCGGGGGTAGGAACTCCGTAATTCTACACGCCACTTGCCACTTGCAATTAAGTTATATAGGGAACATATATAAAAGATAAAATATTTTTAGTTAACTTAAATTTCACTCATTTTACACATATCCCGAGTAGTTAAAAGAGATACTTCTATGTTTAGTTATTTAAAATTAGAACACAAGGATCTGATCTGTAACCAACATGTGAATCAAAACAAATATATATATATATATATATATATATATAATTTATTTTACTAAAGAAATTGCCTTCTCATTGGAAAAATAGAATTATTTTCGCGAGAAGCATTCACTACAGAAATGGAAAAATGTCTGAATTTATTACAGCTCGTTAATGTTCGCACAATTTTTTACTATGTATAATAACTATGTATTTATTGGTATTCGCAAATTTTGTTGAAGGTTTATCAAAATGTAATATTCAATAATTTTGATGATAAATTTCATAAAGACTACACACATGCTATTAAAATATAAACATTGTGTGTTAACGACATCTATGCAACCCCAGCTCCCAGTATTAACTCCTTAACTTATCCTCCTCAGACCCGAGATAAAAGTAAAAGCTTGATATTTTGTAACAGGTACTTAAATAGTTGTTTTAATCACTCTGATATAGGAAAATGCAATAATTCTTTTAAAAATAATTATAGAAGTCGGGGGGGGGGGATGTGTCACATGTGATACATCAGGAACAAAACACTAAAATCAGAATTTTTTTCAGGATCAAGCAAAATTGAATCAATTTAATCTTAGTCTTTAATCACACAATACATACAAGTCCTGAATTCAACAAAAAAATTAAATTTTTTTTGGCATTTTAGATACATATTTGTAGTATAATTACAATAACATTATTTTTTATTTTCGTAAAACGCCTTGAAACCATTTCCAGTAGTTGTAAAGCATAGAAAAACCTTGAAGTCTGTACATAGTACAGTTGTTAAGGCTGAGCACTTCTCCTTCCTCAAATTGAATTTAAATCAGAATCATTGCGATTCATCAGCTCAAACATTTCATCTGGTGTCAAGTATTTCATTTAAAAAAATATTTATTAAATAAAAAATTAACAGAAAAAATGGGTAAAAATGAAAAGCAAACTTAAGTTTTAAACTCAAGAAACCACTTCTATCAATCTTCTAATCCCTTCCAAAATATAACTAATGATTAAAACAAAATTGACTTAAAAAGTATGTTTATAAGTGATTGGGTCCCATTGTATCAAAAAAATTTCACAAGTCATTATGCTTTAATATTTCACTATTTTTTTTCTTTTGCTGTTAACTTGTAAAGTGAACATATACAGAGAAAAAGCATATTTAAAAAATAGTTTAATATGAGTATATAAATAAAAAAAATACTTACTTCGATGACGTTCACACATCTTGTTTTCATTCAGAGACGCTACTAGAAATCGCTATCATAGACAGGTACTGCCATGTGTTGACTAAAGGAGGAAATTATATGAGGTATTTTACTTTGTATTTCATATGATACAATCGGTCCCAAATTTGTTTTTGCTATAGGATATGGTTAATAGAAGAAAATAAATTAGTCGAGACTATTAATGTAAGATTCGATGAATATAGGAAAGGAGTTGATTTTAAACCGAAAACTAGTGGTTATCCCAGACTTGATTTAAACTTTCCTGATTATGATGAGGAGGACGATTTTGATACTGTAAGAGATTCGTTAGCGAGTCGTTTAGTTTCAAAGACAAGTACAGAAACTCCCACATCATTTGAAAAACCAGATTTATCTTCTGATAATCGTAGCTTAATCCCATGTTCAGAGGTTAAGTGGATTAGAAATATAGGTAGGGAAGTAACTGGATCCAACGTATATTATGGTATCGAAGGGACAGCAACCCGTTTGAGAACTTTTAACGAGATAGAACGATACTGTAATAAGAGTAACATTCAGTATGACCCGAGTTTGTTTGATTTTAAAAAGGAAGTTACTGAATCCCAGGAAGTTAATATGGTTGAAGTAGATATTCCTAACTGGTTATAAACAGGCAATAAGATCCAGGGAAGCATCTAAATGGCATGATGCAATGGATAGGGAGATAAACATAATGAAGGAACGCAAGGTTTGGGATTTGGTTAATCCTCCAGACAACATAAACATTTTAGGAAACCGTTGGGTTTATACTGTAAAACGTGATGAAAATAATAAAATAGTTGGATACAAAGCTCGCTTAGTTGCGCAAGGTAACACACAATTAAAAGGCGAATCATTTGACGAGGTATTTAGTCCAGTTGTTAACTTTACTATTGTAAGATTATTTTTCACTATCTGTGTATGTTTGTGGAAATGGATGCATGTTCAAGTAGATATCACTAATGCCTATTTATATGCTAATTTAGATACTGTTATCTTTATGAAGCAACCAACTGGATATGAAACTGATACTAACAAAGTGTGTAAGTTAAATAAGGCAATATATGTGTGTGGTCTTCACCAGAGTGGCCGACAGTGGTTTTTGGAATTAGAAAATAAATTAAATTGAAATTTAAGAAATTAGAGTGGGTTAATTGTGTATATATGTTTGAAAATAATGTAATTCTATTATTTTATGTAGACGACATCATAATATTTGGTAGAGAAACTGAAAAAGTAAATTTTGTAATAAAATTATTACAGAAAAATTTTGATTTAAAGATTCTGGGTAAAACAAAGAAGTTATTAGGAATAGAATTTGAAGAACAAGATGATGGTCTCTTTATACATCAAAAATCTTACATTCAGAAATTATGCAAAATTTATGAAAAATATAAATATCCTGTAAGTTCAATGCCTATATCAAAAGGCCAAATTCTTTCCAAATTAGATTCGCCCAAAACTAGCGAAGAAATTTTAACGTTTCCTTATAGAAATTTAATAGGATCCTTGTCATTTATTGCTATACGCACAAGACCTGATTTTATGTATGCAGTGAATGTACTATCCCAATTCCAATCAAACCCAGGAATAAAACATTGGAATTGTTTATTGAGATTATTAGGTTATTTAAAATACACTCAAAGATATAAATTGGAACTTTCACTGTTATAATTGGAAGTTAAATCACTAAAATTAAGATGTTACTCAGACTCGGATTTTGCTACAAATAGGGATGATCGAGTGTCGATGGGAGGATTCATAACTTTCATCGACGAAACTCCAATTTCCTGGCGAACTTTTAAGCAAAAATCCGTTAGTCTGTCTACTATGGAAGCGGAGTATGTTAGTATAACGGAAGCAGCAAAGGAATTTATTTGGTTAAAGAATATAATTAATGATAAAAATTTGAATTTGGAATTATGTGAAAATGTAATATTCTGTGACAATCAAGCTGCTATAAGTTTTTCCAGTTCACCAGTAGAAAATTATAGAACGAAACATATCGATGTTCGTTACCATTTCTTAAGGAATTTAATAAAAGACAAGGTTTTTCAAATTAAATATGTTAGTACCAAAAATAATTTGGCAGATATTTTTACTAAACACATGATAAAGGAAAAATTAATGGAATTTTGTAGAAAAACTATTTTCTATTTAAGAGAATGGAACTTTATTTAGATTAAAATATTTGCGTCTCTTGCAATAAAGATATTGTAAATAAAGTATTGTATGCAACATATTTTTATAAAATGAAATTATATTACTGATTTGTAAGAGCTAATGGTGCGGATGTTGGAAAAAGGGGGCCGATTGTTAGACATTTGAAAAAAAAAATTATTTTAGGATCCAAATTTTTATGGTCCTTAAGTTTTTCCAACCACGCGCCATGATCTCAAGTAAATAAACTGATTCGAACCCGACCTTTTGTGCGAGTTTCGAGATTTGTAGTTGGCAACGGCTACAATGTAAATTTAACTAACTTGGCTCGTGGAAGTATTTAAGGAGACCGAGGTTGGTTGAGAAATGATCGTCGGTTTCGGACGAGGTGATTTTGCTCTTCGATTGGGGACATATGACATGTGCAACTGGTTTGTTGCTCAGTATTTTTTTAAGATGATTCGAATCAGTTAACAAAAGTTTGGTAATATTATATTTTGATGATTATATTTTTTTTTAACTTAATGTTTTTAATTGCTTCAGTGGCGAGAAGTTTCACTTGAATTATTTAAAGAATAAAAATGTTTTTAACGAAACTGCTTTATTACTATGCCTCCTCGACATTAAATTTCGCTGCCAAGCTTTGCTTACGTTAATTCACCATAAAGAATTATATTACCTAAAAATATAACTTAAGATACGCAAAATGGTTAAATAGTTATTACTAAGGTTACACAAATTGTTCACAAAGTCATTCACACAAATTTTAAGTACTGACACTTCATTCTGAAGTTTTTCACGGACACTGTTCTTCAGTTCTGAATTGTACGCATTGTTGTTTTCACTAATGTTCACAGGTTTGTTCGGATAATCACTGCCAGATAGAAACTCTGGACCGTTCCACCACATTTCTTGGTTCAGAAGTTTGTCAGGATCTACTCCACGAAAAATAAAATCTGCAGGATTCTGGTTGTATGGCACATGTTTCCATTGCCGTATAGGGAACAAATCTTGAAGCTTAGCAATTCTATTCTGCACAAATATTTTAAGGTCCATCGGGTCTTTTTGTAGCCAAGCCAACACTATCAATGAATCAGTTCACGGATAAACTTTAACTGATTCCAGCTTCAAGGCATCAATCACTCTTTTCACAAGTTTGGACAAAAGGACAGCGACGCACAGTTCCAATCTTGGAATAGTTAGACTCTTAATTGGTGAAACTCTCGATTTGCTAGTAATTAATCTCACTAAAGTCACTCCCGAATTATTTTTTGATTTGCAATACACTGCAGCTCCATAGCAACGCTCTGACGCATCAGAAAACCCATGAATCTCTATAGATGAAGGATTCTCAATCACTACACGTCTTTGGATATTGATGTTATTTAGGCTCTCTAGCCCAATTAACAACTGGTGCTATTCATCATACACTTTCTTTGGGAGTGGATCTTTCCAGTCAATACTAAGTCTATAAAGCCTCTGCATAAACATCTTGGCGTTGGACACCACGAGTCCCACAAGATCAAACAGTCTCGCAATAGTTAATGTCACAAACTCCCATCTTCTTAAAGCGACAGCAGCGCCACCTTTGTAAAAGGAACTAATTGACTCAGAATTAAAAATGGACGCGTAGAAGAAACATACTGAAACTACGCGGTCGAAACTAAAATTGATATAGATGCTTAGAAATGCTATTTGTTTAGATTAATTAGTGTCGTGTAATGTCCCGAGTATTTTTGTTATGTGTGCTGTAGAAATTAAAAACATATAAAATTCACAAAAGGACTTTTTATTCATGGATTTTGACTTGAATCAATGTGTGGCAGCCCTCCATTGACAAGGTAAGCCATTTTACCTTGATTGTTTTCTTCATTTTAAGTAACAAAAAAATGAAATCTGGCGCCCGAACAGGGACTGCCACTTAAAAAAGTACTTTGTGAACATTTTATTTATATGTGCAAAAGAATAACTTTTATATGATATTTTGCATGCTTGAAAAGACTCTCGCACAAAATAATCTTTTGAGAAATTGATATATTTGATATCTATACAATTATTGATATACATTTCACAATTTGAAATAACATTGTATAGACTGAAGTGAACAAAAATGGCATTACAATCTCCAAGTCAAACTGATTCAGATGAACTAAATAAATTGAAACGTAAGCGCGGTTGTTTACGAGGAGCAGTAACGAAACAAATAACAAAAATCGAAAGTGACATCTTAAAGCCAGACATAACAGTCGAGGATTAAGAAGAATCTATCGAACTTTTAACTGAAAGGGGTGAAGAATTAAAATTAATTGACACCCAAATTGAAAGTCTGATTCAAGTTGATCAAATAGAAGTTGAATTTGGAAGTATAGAAGAATACAAAGAAAAAATAACCAGAACGCGATTCAAAACACGAAAATTAATTCAAAAAATTAGTAAAGGATCCAACGCTAATAATTCTTGGCAAGATAGCAATATATCACTAAACAGCTCGAGCCAAAACGAAACACAAACAAAGGAAAAGGAACGCATCAAATTACCAAAATTAACTATCCCTAAATTCTATGGCGAAATTAGTGAATGGTTAAATTTTTGGAATGCATTTAAATCTGTCATTCATGAGAATGATATAATGTGTGCAAAATTGATAAATTTAATTATTTAAGATCATTTTTGGGAGGTTCTGCATTTAGCTTAATCGACGGATTAGAATTAACAGCCGAACATTATGATCACTCAATTGATATTTTGAAGCAAAGATTCGGTAATAAAAAAGTTTTAATTAATGTACACATCGATAAACTACTCCAAATCAGCCCATTAAAAAACTCTAATGATGTCAAAAGTTTTCGTAGCCTCTTTAATCATATACAAAAAAATATCAGAAGTTTAGAAAGTTTATCTGTAAAAAAAGATAGCTATTCCAGTATTTTGGTTCCCATTTTAACAAAATTATTGCCACTTGACCTTCTTTTGGAGTATAATAAATTACCGAGTAACACTTCTGATTGCGAAATCGACATACTAACAGATTTTTTGTCTTCACAACTCACTACAAGAGAACGAACCTTTTAAATATAAATAATTCTAATCCAGAAATGAAACCTATAACAAAAAAATGAATCATACTGAATATCGGCGCCAAACCTACGGCATCAATGTTAATTAATGAGTCTGTTCCGTCTAGGAAAATTGAAAACGATCAAATTTGTTTATTTTGTAAATCCAATAGACATTCTGCAGTCTCTTGTATAAATAATCATTTAAGTTTGGAAGAGAAGGTAGAAATTTGTAAGTGAGCTGGTTCTTGTTTTAGGTGCTTGAATCATAAAAATAAAAAACGCCATCTTTCTTCGTCTTGTAGGGCAAATGTTAAGTGCGATTTATGTTCTGGGAGGCACGTGACTGTAAAGGGAAAAAGCGCGGGAGGATTTTTCAAAAACAGAAAATAATGACAGCGCGTTGAGTAATGCTTCTATTAGAAAGCGAGTGATGTTGCAAACGATTATTGTTAAGATCACAGGAGCTAAACAAAAACATATGATTCGATTAATTATAGATTCTGGCTCATCAGGTAGTTACATTTCAGAATTCGCGGCGCGTAAATTACAATTAAAGGATATAGGACACGAAACTGTTGTGCATGGGTTGTTTGGGGGATTGCAGAAAAAAAGAGAAACATATAAAAAATATGTTATTAATCTGAGTAATGTAGATAATAGTTTCGATTGCGCGCTTAATGTAATGGAACAAAAAACTATTTGCCCACCGATTCCAAAACTAGAAAATATGAAACTTATAGAAGAAATTAAAGATTGTGGAATCGACCTTAGTGATTTAACGGTAAATGAAAACTTCTGTTTATATGAAAGTAATGTTAATGAAATCCACGGATTGATAGGTGCGGACTATGCAGGGAAACTGTTTACAGGGGAAATTAAGAATCTGCCGAGTGGACTCGTTGCGATGAATACTTATTTCGGATGGACTATAATGGGGAGAACGGGGGAAGGTTGCAGCGCTAGTGAAGTTCTTTTATCGCTTTATGTTAGTGATTTGAAAATTTGTGACCTATGGTCACTTGATTCGCTGGGAATTAAGGAACCGAGTATTTCCCAGTCGAAATCGGAAATTGAGGAAGCGGAGAAGGATCATTTTGTGCGTTCGTTAAGAAGAGATGACGAGGGTAAATATCAGGTGTCACTCCCATGGTTAGAGGTTCATCGTGAATTATCGGATAATAGAAACATTGCCGAAAGACGATTAAAGTGTTGCGTAAGGTCTTTACAAAAAAGAAATTGTCTACAGTAGTATGAAATATATTTAAGGAATGGGTCTCTGAGAAAATTATAGAATCTGTTGAACCAGAGGAACTTGCTAGGGAAAAGGGCCATTTCTTACCACATCGACCCGTCTTTAAAGAAAACTCCACCACTCGAATTCGCCCAGTATTTGAAGCGTCAGCCAAAGAAAGAAATTCAGGGTCGCTGAACGATTGTATTGAAAAGGTGCCAAATTATTTGGAATTGATCCCTAAGCTTCTTAACAGATTTCGGCAGGGAAAATATGGGGGGATCTCGGATATACGACGAGCTTTTCTCCAAATAAAAGTTGCTCCCTCTGATAAAAAATTTCTTCGGTTCCTATGGTGGGAGGAGGGTGATCCAAGAAACCTTATTGTTTATTCACATTGTCGTGTTGTTTTCGGAGTGAACGCGAGCCCTTTTTTACTTGCCGCTACAATCAGTTACCATTTAGGAAATGCGGACGAATCCCGAAGGGGAATAACTGCTAAGTTAAGGGAATCTATGTATGTAGATAACTGCGTTGCGAGTGTAAATACTATCGGCGAGTTAAACTCCTTCATTACGGTATCTAAAGAATTAATGGCTTCTGCTCAGTTTGAGCTAAGGGGATGGAAACATAATCGACCAGGTTAGTAATGAGGAAAATTCAATATTGAACCTGTCTGATGATGAATTTAAGGAAATTGTCTCAGTCTTGGGACTTAAATGGAATTTATATAGTGATACTCTATCTTGTGAGATAAAAGAGCAAAACCAATACGTGCTTAGCAAACGAAACGTATTGTCTATGTTGAGTCAAATTTTTGACCCCATTGGGTTCACCGTGTCCCGTTACCCTTATTCCTAAGTTAATCTTGCAGGATTGTTGGAGGGAGAAAATTAATTGGGACACAGAGCTTCCAGATATTTTAGCGAAAAAATTTCTAAAGTGGGGTAATGAGCTAAGTTACCTAAAAGATATAGAAATCCCGAGAAAACTACCTGAACTAAATAAGAGTGCTACTCTACATGTCTTCGTAGATGCTAGCAAGTCTGCTTATGCAGCTTCAATTTTTATAAGAAATAGTCATGAGGGTATCGTTAAATGTCAATTAATGCAGGCTAGGTCAAAGGTAGCGCCCATAAAATCGATTACAATTCCCAGATTAGAAATCCTTGCGTGTACCATAGGAGCCAGACTCGCTTACAATGTAAAAGAAGATCTTAACCTAAAAAACATGCCAACTTTCTTCTATACAGACTCAATAAATGCGTTATACTGGATAAAGAAACAAGACAATTGGGCTACGTTTATAGCTACCAGAGTCAATGAAATGCGGAAATTGATGGATCCAGAAGCTTGGCGACATATTCAAGGGAAATTTAATCCAGCAGATTTGCCCTCAAGGGGGTGCAATCCTAAAGACTTATTGAAATCCCATTGGTGGGAGGGACCCGACTGGTTAAAACTACCCCATGAAGAATGGCCAGCTAGTGAAATAAAGCCCGATATGGAAATAGTTATTTCCGAGAGAAGAAGAACTGTACTCACAACTACTACTTTAGACCTTTGTAGATTTACATTTTTTCAGAAAATATCTTCTTTTAACAAAATCGTAAGAATAATGGCATATGTCATCCGATTTTGTAAGAATGTGAAAAGAAACCCTATTGACAGGAAAAAGGGAAAATTGGAAACAGACGAAATTAAAGCATCGGAAAAAGTAATTTTGAAGGAAATACAGAGAGAAGTTTTTTCAGGAGGAGAGAAGTTGAACTTGCGAATTGTGAAAGACAATGATGATCTCCTGCGAGTTGAAACTAGAATTGCATCGAGGAAAGATTTACAGACTTTTAGATTTCCAGTACTGTTGCCCCACAAGCATCAAATGGTCGAAAAATTGATAATGAGCAAACACATAGAGTTAGAACATGCAGGTACTCAGACACTGATGTCATGCCTCAGAGAATCCTTTTGGATAATTAAGAGCAGAAAGACAGTGCGAGGCGTGATAAGAAAATGCGCCAAGTGTAGAAGATTTTCTGCCCGTCCATTGGAAGCCGTGAGCATTCCTCTTCCAGAAGACAGAGTCAGGGATTCTGCTGTCTTTGAAGTTACTGGCATTGACCTATGTGGACCTTTGTTCCTAAAAACTGACAAAAAGTGCTGGATAGTGCTTGCCACCTGTGCTGTTTACCGAACTGTGCATTTAGAGCTGGTGTCATCTTTGTCCACCGAATGCTTTATACTGGCTCTTCGGCGGTTCATAGCTAGAAGAGGACGTCCTTCCACTGTTTATTCTGACAATGGAAGGAATCTTGTGGGCACAGCCAATTTTTTAAAAAATATTAATTGGGAAAAAATCGAAAATTTTGCATCAGAAAAAAGAATTTCCTGGAAATTTAGTCCTCCTGCTGCACCCTGGTGGGGTGGCTTCTGGGAGAGGCTGATAGGATTATTGAAGAGTATTTTGAGAAAAGTTCTGGGGAGAGCTTGTTTGAACGAAGAAGAATTGGTCACTGTGTTATGCGACGCAGAGAGTTTAATTAATTCTCGCCCCTTAACATACCTCTCAGAGGATCCTGATGAACTATCAGCACTTACACCATCTATGTTTCTCCAGGAAATTAGAGAGGTTGGTGTTCCAGATCTGGACATGATAGATTCAAAAAGATTGAACAAGAGGTGTGCTTATAGGCTGAAATTGCGTCAAGATCTGCGAAACCGCTTCAGAAATGAGTATCTAGGGATATTGAAAGATTATTCAAAAGTTAAAAGAGAGTCGTTCATTAAAGAAGGTGAGCTCGTTCTAATTGGTGATACCAACAACAAAAGAATCAACTGGTATCTAGGTAAAGTCACAAGGATGTATAAAGGAAAAGACGGAAGAGTGCGTGTAGTGGAAGTGAAAACACAATTTGGAAGTGTTATGAGACCAATTCAGAAACTCTATCCGCTAGAAGGGACTACAGCTGACTCTTTGTCATCAAAAGAAAGAGATGTAGATAATGGTTCTTGCCTCGATCAAGATCAAATCCCTGAGGTGCAAGGAGTGCTCCGCTCTCGTTATGGAAGACTTTTGAAACAAACCAAGAGACTTGATAATCCATAAACTATCATGAACTCGTGATTTTTATCATGCTAATTTTGGACTCATATTTGAACTTTTATGGACTTTAATTTTATTTCTTATAGTTATTTTAATGTGTTTTTTAGTCTTTTTCAGGACATTTATTCTTACTCTTGTGACTGCTGTTTTGGATTCTTCTACATCTTCGAATCCAAAGGTGGGAGAGTGTCACAAACTCCCATCTTCTTAAAGCGACAGCAGCGCCACCTTTGTAAAAGGAACTAATTGACTCAGAATTAAAAATGGACGCGTAGAAGAAACATACTGAAACTACGCGGTAGAAACTAAAGTTGATATAGATGTTTATAAATGTTATTTGTTTAGATTAATTAGTGTCGTGTAATGTCCCGAGTATTTTTGTTATGTGTGCTGTAGAAATTAAAAACATATAAAATTCACAAAAGGACTTTTTATTCATGGATTTTGACTTGAATCAATGTGTGGCAGCCCTCCATTGACAAGGTAAGCCATTTTACCTTGATTGTTTTCTTCATTTTAAGTAACAAAAAATGAAAGTTGACAAAACGCTTATCTTTGTATACGAATCACTAAGTATCACGTCAACTTTAAACGAAAAAGTGTCTCTTCCTGGGGTCCCAGGACACACCTAAGGTTTTGGTCTCATTTGGTCTAGAAAAATCGTAGATTCCATTTATACTCTGCGAAAGTTCAGGATGATTTCCTCGGATTTTATGCAATTCCATGCCTGCACTTCTCAAAATTTCAATTAACTGATATCGTAGCTCCTTAGCCTCTTCTAAGGTGTCCGCCCCGTATAACGCATCGTCCATGTAGAAATTACTTCGAAGGACTGATGCTGCTATCGGGAATTTATTTTCTTCATCATAGGACAATTGTTTCAATGTTCGTTGCGCTAGGTATGGGACACTGGTCATCCCGTACGTGACTGTTTGAAGCTCATATGTTTTTACGCAGTCGTGTTTATTGTCCTTCCACAATATTTGTTGCAGACAGCGTTGTTCGGAATCAATTAGGATCATTCGATACATTTTTTTAATGTCCGCAGTCAGTGCATATCTGTAAGTACGGAATCTAATCATCTGGGCACATAAGTCATCTTGGATGACTCCTCCATTGTACTGAATATCATTTAGTGATAATCCATTATCTGTAGGACTAGACGCATTGTAGACCACTCTCACCTTAGTAGTACTTTTTTCGGGTCTATAGACGCCATGATGAGATAATAAATAGTTCATCTTCGAATTATTTTCTTCTACCTTCACTTCTTTCATTTGTCCCAATTGTTCATATTCTTGCATGAATTCTATATGCAATTTTAGATATTGTGGATCCTTTCCAATCTAAGCCACAATGCATTTAATCGTTTGAGAGCAATGCTCCTGGAATTCCCTAAACAATTTGGATCACCCTTAAGGGGCATTTTAACTATATACCGTCCCTCCTCGTCTCTAGAATGTGCTTCCATAAAGTGTTCCTCACATAAACTAGCCTCATTACTTTTTGCTTGCACTCCACATTTTCTACTTCCCAAAATTTTTGCAACGTTTTATTTAAATCCTCGTTCCTAACTAAACCGCAATGAACTTTAGTTTCATTAAATGAATCTACATTACCACTTACAACGTAACCAAAAACCGTGTTTTGTAAAATTAGATCTGAATTTTTTATCTTAAATTTTTCCGGTCTCAATAGTTCAAAATATATTTCTGCACCTAACAACATGTCTATTTTATCTGGAATATTAAAACGTTCATCAGCTAACTACACTATATCTGAAAAATTAACACTAGTATTAAACGCATTACTTGGAATAAAATCTGTGATTTTCTTAACTAATAACATATTTAAATCCTTCACGAATGTATTATTTTTATTTGAAATTGTCGTTTTAACGCAACCGTTAACAATCATAGATGCATCATTTAAACATGAGATCAAAGTATTAATCTTTTCACTTTTCAGTTGTAATTTATTGGCGCACTCCTTAGTTATAAGACAAACCATACTGCCTCCATCTAACAAACACCTACAATCATACGAATTCGAATATTTATCTTTAATACGCGAGCTGTGCTTAGTAAGCATCTTTTAATTTTGTTGTGACTAAATGTAGTCGCCACGATTTCTTGCTTGTTTATATTTGAATTAGGAACGAACGGGAGGGGCAGAAGAATTAAAAGATATCGTTTGCGATCTCTCTTCAAGGACCGAAGGATTTGGGGAGTTGGGATACTTTTTATTTCTCTTTGAAAATGAAGCAATTTATTATGTGGCTACTTACAAATTATGCAATTTCTAGAGCGACACTGTTTTACACAATATTCTGGGAATAGACATTTAAAGCACATTTTATTGTTTTTAACAAAATCTACTCTTTCATTTATCGAAAAAACTGAGTTCAAAATTGCAAAGCATGTGCTTCATTTTTACACAACACACATTTTTCACTCTTTATTTCAGAAAATACGCTCGAAACTCCTCTCTGACTTCGCGAGCTGTTATATCTCTGATGTTTATTGAACTCAAATCGTTTATTTTCATTTCCAGTGAAGGACCTGGAAAATGTATTAGACTCGCTTTTAAAATTACCTTTAGAGGATAAATAAATATCACATTCTCGTCCTAACTCGTAGGGTTTAAAAAATGTTTCTCCTTGTTTTAAATTAATATGAATCAATAATTCTCTGTCAAGAGTGCTCATCATTTTATCCGCAACAATTAATTCACATACTGACTTAAATTCATTAACATTTCGTAACTGACAGTAATACTCAAATGTTGGACTTAACCTAGACGCAAATTGAACATAACTCTCTGAATTTAATTTTTGAGTTTTACGAAAATTATTATAACATTCTTGCGGTGTAGACTGAAATTCTTTCAAAACTAAATTTTTTAGTTTTTCATAACTGCGCAATTCTTCCTATGACACATAAATCATTAAGTTATTCGCTCTCTCCTAAAATATTTAAAAGAATTTCCGATTTCCATTCTTCGGGAACCTCTTTTGTTTTGAATGCTTTCTCTAATGACTGAAAAAATAAATTAAATGACTCAACACGCGAGGGTACAGAGATAGTTAATGTTTTTACACTTTTATTAACGTTTCGATACTAATATTGTTACTTGTTTCGGTGGCGCTCACTGTTGAAAGTGAAGAATCATGTGTTAAATCTTTCCGAATATTAACAAGCTCTAATTGCTTCTCTAACTGCGCTAACTTAATTTCCTCTAACTCTAAATTTGCTTCACTTTCTGACCGCTTATGCGCTAATTTAATTTTTTCTAACTCTAAATTTAATTCACTCGCAGATTTTTTAATTCTCGTTTCTTCAACGGCATAGTCAATAACAGTTTTAACTAATTCTGTGTCTGTATTAGACACTTCACTACTTTCAATTAAAATTTTCAAATCAAGAACTTTTGCATTATCTGGCACAGTTAGTTTTAATTCCTCCGCGACAAGTTTTAACTCGTCTTTCTTCAACATAGCAATTAAAGACATAATTAAATAATTAATATTATCACAAAAATTCAAAGAACATTGCTCTCACCTCACATCACTGGCTGCTGAACTTGGCTGTTTACACAAATCACTGTTTGCCGTACTTGGCTTTTCACTTAGTCTTTTTTTTTTAATCCATAGGTTAATCCATTAGCTCTTCTCTGGCCTCGTAAGGACCAATTTTTATGTCGATAGCTCTAACACGTAAGTGGACTCCTAGAGTCTCTAACACATATTGTTCACGACACAGTTTTCTTGTGGACTAGAGCTTATTAATTACTCATAACTTCTGTACATTTACATTGGAGTTGCAGGGCATGCGCAGTTCAGGCAGCGCTATTGGGATTGCGCAGACACAGTTTATACATACATTACTACCCAGACACAACAACACACTCTACTCTTTTAATTACACAGATATCGCTTCGTATGCCGTGAACTGACAGATAATTTTATTTTTTCATAACCTTAACAAATCGTCATCTTGCCCCAATACTGGGGCAAGATGACTTTGGCCTTGGGGCAAAATGGCGACAATGAAAAAGATTGAACATATTTCAACTTTTGAATGTGTTACATGGTTTAACAAATGATAACTGTGTTTTTACATCTCTTACAAAGTATCAAACTAAGCATAATGCATTGTAACGTAATGTTGAAGTGTTTAGTTGTGTACCTAACAATAGTCACAAATAAAAATGACATTTTTATAATTGGAACATTCCTCATGACGAACACTCTTGGCATTTACAGTACTGGATCCGTTCTCCTCTTCAAAAGCAGGGCACCTTATAACACCGTCCTTTGAAGTTGATACAACTGTAATGTTTGGTCTGGATTTTATAGACTTTGGCCTACAGGAACAGTTTGAGTTGGTTTACTCCCTTTTTAGCTTCACAAGCTTTTTTTTTCTGCTTTTTTTTAAACTTCCTGTTTTTCTTTCTGTTTTTTTTTCCTTTGTTCTAACATTTCTTTGATGGGTGTGCTTGTAAAAATGCTAGAGCTCAGTTTTTTGCTTTTTCTTTTTTCTCTCTTTAAGTTGATTTAGGCAATGGCGTCTGAAGATTAGCACTATTACTCTCATTTTCATCGCCAACAGCATCATGGTTAGTAGTTTTTACCGCAGCATAGTCATGTTCGCTAAACACAAGAGTATTATGAGGTTCGATCCGATATTCTTTAAAACCTTTCAACAGCATTTCCAACTGTAGTTGATTTGAAGTACGTGATGCTCAAAACCTCACCAATATTTTTGTTTCCAATAGTTTGTTCCAGATGAGTGACCATAAAGTTGTCACATGCTTGGCTATAGTACGTTTTTAACTGGTCGAAAAATGACACAACAAGGGGCTGGAGACGATGTGATGTGTGCGGTGGCAACCCAACCATGATGATGTTTTTCGCTATGTAATACAAGATAGCCTGCAAAGTTATATGAGTTTTGTGATTTTCAAATTCAAAAGAGTAAGAGATTCTTTGCTGGTTTCACTTGAAGATAAAAGTGCTTCAAAAAAGTGAAAAATGTACCCTCATTGATTCAGCCGGTTTCACTACAGTTGCCTACCATTCCTGGTGGGGCTCTTTCTACAAGTTCAGGAAGCATTCGTTTTCTCGTAAAAAATCAGAAAAGGTGGCAGGTAAAAGCCAGCAGCTCTAAAGCAACAAATTATTGTTACATTCCTTCCTCTTTAGGGGGGGGAGGCTTAGCGTATGGCAAAAATGTCTTCCTCTGGTCACCCCGTTTCAAATGAAACCTTCCCTGATCCGATGCATCCCTTAGCCCCAGAAGAGATGGAAGCGCAAGGTCACACGGACATACACACAAACAAGTGTTCACACGATTTAATAGAATGGACAACAACAGTTAGTTTAATAAATTCCGAAATACGGGTCAAGACGACGATCTCGTCATCTTGCCCCAGACTGTCTGTTTAAAAATATTCATTCTCATTACCATGAATGAAGGCAATTAATTGACATTTATTCATGGTAATAGGTAGAATTTAAACCAAGTTACTCATAAATATTAAAGAGAAACGTTATATCTTACTTGTATCTGTAGCAGAGCTTATTTACACATGCATAAAAGTTATATCGTGGCAGTAAAAAACAATCAAAGCTTCACAACTAACACAAATATGGCGATTTCAGCGTGTCTATACTATTATTTACCAAACGGCCTAAAGGAGAGCCAGCAGTGTTCATTTGATGCTCCTACCTAGTGGAATACGGAAAAATTAAGGCATTCGTCAACTTGCCCCGCTCGTCATCTTGCCCCGGTCTCCCCTACCTACCCGCAAAATAGAAATTTTAAAAAAATTTTTAATTTTAAAGAATTTTTTTTTAAATTAAAAATAAATTACCTCATTGTTAACTCTTAGCATCCTTAAAGTTTCTACTGATGTGGTATTATGGGTATGAATTAATGATATTTTAATTTCACCTACCACAATGACATATCATATTTCAAATATTTATCATTCCTTTTTGTGGACTTGGTTATTTATTTATTTTTTTATAATAAAACTGAGTTTTGCTTTACAGCCAGCATTTCTTTTCGCAATTCGTTTGTGTCGTTTTAAATGATGGCAAAGCCAAGTTTTAGAAAATACAAATTTGAAATACTGAAATTTGTTCAAAGCTGCTACATAATTAAAAATAGATATATTTTTAGTCATTTTTAATACTCTTTTCCAAACAGATAAATATATGTTACTAAAATTTACAACATTCAGCAAATATAAACAGTTTCAAACTAGCAAAAATTAATGTTCAATTCTTCAAAATTTTGATTCATTTTCTATTGATAAATGATAAATATAAAGTGACTTACTTCCAGAACTAATAAATTTCCTTTTTTAGATATCCAAAGTGACTTTCAAAACTAAATTAGCTATTTTTTAATGTATTAAAAAATTAGATAGAAATCAAAACACTTTTATTACCGTAAAAAACTGCCAAATAATAATAATAATAATAATAATTAAACACTACTATTTTTGCTAAGAATTCTTCGTCACCATTTCGCTGTAATGTGAATTCATCGAAAGATTTATTCCCTCAACATGATACTGTTAAATTTTATCGAGAGATTTAACTCTTTTATGTGCTAAATTTTCGACAAAAATATAATGCACTGGCAGGAAATAAATAGAAATATTTTAAATAAACCTAACATAACTATAATTATTGAACAAAAGCTGGCACATATTAATAATAATAAACACTTTTATAAATAAAAGATATCCAAAATTTTAAAAAATAGATGGTACATATATTGTACCACCACACTTCAAGGAACATGATAGCTCTGGAAATAAGATTTTTTCTTTCCTAGGCACAATGGAACTTTGTAGACATAACTCATCCATTCTCTTCTCTTATTGCCGGAAAACAAACTCGCTTTTTCTTATGCTGTTATTCATTTTATATATTAAAACATTTTCAGTTTTTCCTAATCTAATATTGTAAGCTTAATTTTAGTTTAGTCCTAATTTTCCTAATGTTAGTTCTAATTCTAAATATTCTATTCTATACATCATTTTATTTTGCCTAGATTTTAATTATTTAATGTATATAAAAAGTGCATTATTCGCAACAGTAGCGCATACCAAAAATTTTCAAGAGGGGAGAGGTCCACATGGTTGAAAGCCCCCCAACTCATATCATACCTCAAGACAACACCAATTGATTCTTCTGATTTCGTCGATTTTGTTAACAAAAAACAGTAAAAAATAAATTATTGAATTAATAATTACCATTAATTAATAAAATAAATTGTTAATTACAAATATTGAACTAAATTTTACTTTATATATTGAAAGAATTATCATCAATCGAAAAAAACTCAAGGGCATTGGGGGGGGGGGGTTCGGTTCCCCAGGGCACCCCCTTGTGTGCGCCAACGAGTCGCATTTATTTTTTCCTGAACACGAGCTATAGCTCATTCACGACATTTGTAAAATCTTGTGTATGTACTATTATTTCATAAATATTATTATTTTTTTTAAAA
Source organism: Trichonephila clavata (assembly GCA_019973975.1). Taxonomy (NCBI): domain Eukaryota; kingdom Metazoa; phylum Arthropoda; class Arachnida; order Araneae; family Nephilidae; genus Trichonephila; species Trichonephila clavata. The sequence continues at coordinate 28,246 of BMAO01000824.1, forward strand.
AAGGTAACTTACAGCAAATCTATATGGCCCAATAAATATGACCATTATTGCGAAAAAATAGGCAGAATGCATTTTGTATTTGTAAAGAAGATGGCCTTCAATAGCGTGGTGGCTCATATTTTCATTCCAGTAATGCACATGTCAGATACTAATTATTGTAATATTAACTTATTTCTTTACATAATATATGTACTTACCTGATTTGTATCAAATATCACAAGAATCGCGCACACTTTCATTTACACTTAAAAATACATAACACATTCACTTCCAAAGCATACCATTCAACAGACTTGCAGCTGATCAAAGAAGGAAGTACTGCATGAATCCATTGCATACAATTAGCTTCGAACATCTGTTGGAAACTCGAGTAACTGCTAGTAGTTGTCCTCTGTACTGGTTCAGAGAATATACCATCTAGCATCAATTTCTGAGGAATTCAAACAAGGGGTACGTTTTATGTACCACTACACAATAAACGAATAAGAATTGGTGGTACAATATATGTACTGCCCAGCATGAAAATGTTAAACAATGTGTGAAAGCATATAGTAAATTTAAATCCGATTTTGTGCATTGTCTATCTATAAATATTTAGTCAAACTATTCGTAAAGCATAATAACAAGTTATAAAGATAAATGAGGTGAAAAAAATTATTACCTTTGTGGATTTGGATTGTAGTTGTAAACTATCCAATTAGTGTTTAAAATCGCAGAATAGTGGTTTTTCAAATTTTCAGCTTCTTCGCGTTTTCCAGGTTTATTTTTATCACAATCTCATCGAGTGTGAATTTATCCGAATTTTCAACACAGTAAGAATAAAATTCCAGCAATTGAGATGCAAAATAATTTCTTTGCACAATTTTTTGCTCGAATTCCATTTTGTCGAGTTTCCAAAACACCGCTATGTGATACGGGGACAGAGCGCATGCGCAGAAACGTATTTTGTCGCCAAGCTGCAAGTGTGTGCCAACATCGCCAAGGCTGCTCGCACTCCACGCGCGGCCACAGAGAGCAACCCTTCCATTCAGAAGAACTTGTTCCTCCTTCAATGGATCAGCTGATTGCCACTCTTCCCCGTCCCTTCCTCCCTAACATGTCTGCTGAAAAAGCGACGCCTCTTCCTCTCTTTTTTTTACCTCATTACTCACACAAAGAAAAGTGCTCTCAGTGCACTGGAGCTTCAATAAACAATTCACCCTTAACAGTGTTCATGACTACGCAGAATTTTATGACTGACTGCACATAAATTAGTAAGTAAGCTCTTTTTAAGAATTTGTTATTGTTATCATGTATCGGCATTTATTTTTATGTCAATTTACTTTATTATCCACAATAACAATTTTTTTTATGTGCAATTAATGCACACAAAACTGTCTTTAAAATGAATTTAAAAAACTTGACGCGATATAAACATAGAGCAAGACATGTTATCTATTTACAAATTCTTGATTAAAATACTTCTTGTCCTCAATCAAGGTAGCCGATGGAGGTAAAATATTTTAATCCTCGAAGCGTTCATGTTCTTAACTGAAATGATAAGTAGCGACTCAATCAGCCAACTATTCATGCAGATCAAAGGTCTCAAAACTACGGATATTATCCTGTCAGTACTGTAGTTCAAAAAGATGTTAAGAATATTTTGAAATAAAAACAATTTCAGATAAAAACAAAAGATTTTCAGATAAAGATATTAAATCGTAAGAAAAAAAAATTGAAAAGGAATTTCGAACAAACAATCAATTTTCATACACTAAGGGCAATGCTAATGAAAAATAGGAAAAAGAAGAAGGAGAAAAAATGAATATAAAAAATATTTAAAAATATTTTGAAGAAGGTAAACCAGAGTGTGTTAAGGAAGACTCAAATTTATAATATATATAATTAAAAAGATTATGTATATGTGTGTGTGTGTGTGAGTATGTAAGTTGGGCCTTTCTAAACCATTCCTCCGATTGTGATGAAACTTTGGAGAATGGTTGGACGCATGCCCTCGAAGGTTTTTTAGTTACTAAAACTGAGAGAGAGAGAGAGAGAGAGAGACCCCTACAACGGGCGTTGCGAGGTCTTAAGGCTCCCGTTGACACGCCGCCACGAAAACTCGAGCGTAATGTTAATCCTATGGAGTTTCTTATAATTCTATTTACGTCTAAGGTATTGCTTTTAATTGTATGAAACAAAATGCATCCTAAAGATAATAAAAAAATTAAAAAAATTAATGTCGCTTTTAATTTGATTTTTAAAAAAAAATTTCCAAATATTTTTAAATATTTATTAAAAATTTGAAAATTGACATTAAGTGCGTTAAAACGATCATATAAATATTTTCAATTATCGGATGAAAAAAAAGTAAAAATGCGGAAAAACCCTTATTTTTTATGCTCTTTCAAACGCATATACTTTAAAATTTTTAAACTAATTAATTTGTGAGTAATTAAAAAAGGCAGCATTGCATATTTGGAAAGAGGGAAAGTAAACTTGTAACTCCGCCTTCTTGCGGAAGGATACATGAAATTTCCCCTGCGTTCCCTTGGGGAAAGGTGGTAATTTATGACTCTTCCGTGGATTGTGTAACAGAGATGTTTTTTCCCCCTAAAATGGGTCTTGTTTTCTAAGAATCTATAGCACATTCAAGATACTATTTACAATTACGTCATTCCTAGGAAAGTTTGAGTCTGTGCTTGGAAATAACTACAAATACGTTTTGTACAAAAAGCTATCCTGTGTTTTTTATTCCACCTTTCTTAAAATTATTTATATATGTTACCGGCAAAGTATGAAATGCCGGCATTCTATAGAATGCCGGACGCTTTTAGGCCAAGTATGTAATATGAGATTTATTACATACTTTGCCTAGGCATTGTATGGAATGACTAGGCATTTTATATAATGCCTAAAGCTTTTTAGGCAAGTATGAAAAAAGGTCATGATAAGGATATTATATCAATGACTTACATTCCTAAAAGTACAAATTTTATTCTGACAAAATAATGAGACTGCCATTAAAAAAAATATTGTTAAATTGTGATTTCACATATACTTGCATTAAAATGCTTTCAGAAGTTCCAAGTTGATAGAAACCATCCTATTTCCCACTCATTACAAGTGCCAAGATATATATTGGCATCGGGAAAAATTTTTACTACAATACCTTTTTTTAAAATAATTTTCTTTTTTTTCTGGAAGGTTCACAAAGGTGGATGTACAGTTCAATATCATAACGTGTAACATTTTTGAATTTGGTTGAAAGTTCTTTCAGAATTCTGTCACATCCCCAGAATTCGGAATTTAATTTTGCTCTTGGCAAATTAAATTTCTAGAACAAGTTCACATCGTCAGATCTCAGGTATCTTCCTCTGGGAAGGAAACTGGGTGTCAAAATTACCGGCGGCGAATGGTATCGCCTACATGGTGCCGCACTAAAAAGGGATACCAGCCCCTGGGGAATGTACTAGGTCTGAAAATGATAAAAAATACCAATCTGCTTCACCATTGGGGGAAAAAAGAATCCATGACGTAATACGGTATAGTTGTTCTTCCCAACATTTTTATCTTCCGGACCGGTCAATGTTTGACAATTTTACGGCGGCCCATGGAGGGTGGAACATTGATTATTTATATTTTAAATTGTTTTGATTTTATAATTTAATTGTTTTTAAACATGCCTTCAGAATAAAATTCAGTTGCACCAAAAAAAAATTATAAAATGGTTTTACATATAATATAAAGCGATTTCTATAGAAAGTCGCACAAACACGAGAAAAATACATTCAAGTAAATAAAATGGAAATAATTTAATGCTCCTTGAGTGGCCCGATACCCTTTGATCCATGGACCAGGGGTTGGGAACCACTGTTTTATGGTACGGACGCCTTCTTTAACAGGTTAAAAGAGTTTACTTTAATTTTTCGCAAACATCACATCATAGCTATTCTGCAACCAATAGTTTGGGTCCTTATTAGTCATTTTTGCATTTTGTATATCAGTTATTAATTTCTAGAAAGTAATTTCAGTTAAGAAAAAACCCTTTTTTTGCAGCATAGACTCAAATTTTTGGCTACTAGCCGTCGAATAGTTGTTTTTTAACTGTTGAATGTCAAACCAATCTACCAATATGATTCAGTGAACCACACAATAGAGCATTTTTAAAACAATTCAAAAATTTGTTTAATAATGCAAAGTGCCACTGAGAATTGTACCGCGTGCCACATGTGACATAGGTTGCCGAACCCTGCTATAGACCCTGGCTCCTTCTCCAAAACTATAGCTTGCTCCTCCATTTTCAGGTAGCACAGGAAAAAACTAATCTTTTGTTGAAAAAGTTTAAGTAAAATTGAGTATTTTGAAATTTCCGAACAATGTCTCGCCAATTGACAATATTCGATACGAATCTGTGATGTATTTCATACTTTGCCGGTTTCTCATTAGGCATTCTATAGAATGCCTAGGCAATGTGTGAAATAGGAATTATTTCATACATTGCCGGCTAGATTTAGGCATTCTATACAATGCCTAGGCATTCTATAGAATGGCCGGGTTTCATACTTTGCCGTATATACTAAATAAGTTATATTTTACTAATAATTAAAATGAACAATTAAAATTTATTAAATGCATCTTGAATCGTCAGGATAAAGTGAATCAGTTTTCGCATTCTTTTCTTACAGATCTCCAAAATCGAGAAATTCGTGTTTTTTTTCTTCCAAGTTTAAGGTATTTGAATATCAGCTGTTTTAAAACTGATTTTGCACAGTTTATTTCAGTTATTATTTAAAATGGATCATCGCCGCAGCTTCAAAAAAAAAAAAGATTATTTCATTCGGCTAAACGAAAAAAAAATGCAAAACAGAATATCAGGAATTGGAAAGAAAAGTGAGTATTTCTTTTTTCTAAATTCTGGTTCCGCTGTTCATTTCAAATATTGTGAAAGTTTCCACATAATAAATGGATTTATTGTGATCATCACATTTTATATATAAATAAGATTCAAATATTCCGAAGATGAAATGCCATTGATCTATATGACGTTGATTTAAAATAAATCAGAAAGTCTTCCATAATTTTAAGAATATTTTTATTAACATAAATAGTTTCTTCTTAAAACATATAAATTTCAATCAATTTATTTACTATAGCTACTGATGTTTTTATTCCATTTTTATTTCCTTCACTAAAAATTCAGGTTAGAAATAACATTGCAGAATTTTTTTAAAAATTTCTGTCTGGAAAGCAGTATCTACATTTTGCATTTTCATTTATACATATGTTCCATATATTATTCAAGATAACTTATCAATATTTTTTTCAGAATGAATTCTAAGCGAATACGCTATGAAGAATGTACCCCTGCAAGTACAAATACAGGCAAATGGTCCCACAATTTTAAAGTTCAAGCCCGGCACCACTAAAGACCCACCGTGTAGGGGCGCGATGCACGTTAAATCTGTCGAGAGCTCAAACGTCCTTCCTTTGATGTGGTGTGGTGGGGTAGTTAGGAGATGAGGTGCTATCTGAGTTGTCATCCTCGTCACTTGACCATGGTTCAAAATTACGAGGTCTGTTACCAAAAGCTCTCGTGTAGCTAAACAGTGTGACGTTAATATTCACTCACTCACTCCACAATTTTAATGTTTGACATCTCAGGAATTGGGGATTTTCCCCGAAAATCCCGGGAAATTCTGATTGGGATGGGGTTGCACGAAAACACTTTCTATAGTTCTAGGGGTTTCACAAAAACATCTTAAAGTTCAAAGGGTTCCATGAGTTAAAAATTGGCATTTATAAAGACTGCCGATAGAAGTGAAAACTTAAAATTTTTAGTATTAAAATTTGAAATTTTATAATGATTGAATTAAAATTATCAACATCAATCTGGGTTTCCCATCTATCGACACTCCGAGCAACAACTAAATGCATGTTTATATGGTTTTTTATTATTCAAATATATTACGGGCTGTACTACATCATGACAATATATAAATACAATTCAATTGAAATAACAATCATATTATTTATGGATAGTATTTGTATTTACTTAAATTTTAATGTACTTGATTTTTAACATTATTTTAATTAGTTGCTTCATTGTTATCATTAATTTCACAACAATACTTAGACTTTTTGTATTTTTAATTATTTCATTTTGTTCTAAAAAAGATGCAATAGGCTTATGGTAACTAAAGAAAGAAAGGAAAATTTTTGATTCAAATTTATCTAAGTATCGCTTGTGTTAAAAGTCATCGATCACCGTTTTATATTTTGTAGTACTGAGTTTTCGATCATTGGACATAATTTAAATTAAGTGTTTCTAGAAATTCAATTAGTGGTAGATTTTTATCATCTGAAAAGCTAATATTGAAGTCTCCACTTAAAATCATCGTTACATTATCATATTTTTCGCCAAATCTTTTATCGAGTATTTCAGGACCTTCTTTTCTATAAATGATCAAATTTTCGAATAAAAATTGCTGTATCTGTCTTATAGATTTTCCAGGCGAAATATAAACGGTAACCAATAATATGTATTGCCCATTCTCGCAATCGCAACGAGCGACGCATATTTCACCTATATCAGAAACATTAACACCAATGCTTCTAGTGAATTTAGTATGTACGTCCATATGTGAAGTAATGAAGTGACGATCTTGAGTATTGTGATAAATAGCTACGGCTGCTGCTGGAACTTCGGGTTTTTTATAACTTACAACAAAAATGAAATTCGGAATATCAAGTGGTTCTTCGTTTTTCATACGAATTTCTGACAAAAGCAGAACATTTGACTTTTTTACGATAGCATCATTTTTTAGGTCAGCTGCATGTGCATGCACTCTTTGACAATTGAATTAAAATATCGATAATCCTTTATATTGTTGGAGATTAATTCTAGAACAATTTTGGTGACCGTTTGTAGTGTATTGTTTTGTAACCTTTTCAATTCTACCGTTAGATCCTCTCGATGATTTGTTGATCTTTTATGATGTTTATCTGTTTCTGAAGCATTTAGAGGTTTTCCTGTTCTACCAATCTAAAATTTCCAGCTGCTGCTAATATTTTCTTGGAAACCAAAAATAAACCTTGAATTCTTGTTACTCTTGTTAAAGCTACGTATACTAATTTTCTAGGATATTTTCGATCGTATTCGTAGACAATATCATCATAAGTAGATCCCTGTGATTTATGAATAGTCATTGCCAAAGCGGAACTTAGGGGAAAATGTTAAGAATCTTAGAAAATATGCAAAACGGATATTTAAAATAACCCTAATTTTCTGATAATATTTTTTCGTTAATTTCTAATAATAAAATCGAATGATATAAAATTATAGATAATAATTTTTCAAAAAATAGAAGAGCATATATTTTATTTTTGACAATTTAAAGTAATAAATAATGATTTTGAAACATTAAATTTTTAAATAAAACAAAATATTTAATGAAATTAAAGTCGAAGCTGTTTTCATTATTTTAAACTAAAGATTTTAATGATATAAGGTAACAAACAAACTATAAGTTTGTATTAATAACCATATTTTAAACTTCAACACATTAATCTTGAATTATTATTAGATTTTTTAAAATTTTTAATTTCAAAATCCACGATAAAATTATGATTGAACAATTAGAAGTCTTTTTTACCACGGCAGTAAGAAAACTTCTAAGCCACTGTGAAATACTAATCCGTTTTGCGTGATGCATTGCAGAGGTTAAATATTAGAAAATAAATAATACAAAATTTTCAAACGCCAAAATAAATACGAAGATTTAAAATAATTATAAATAATATAAAACTTTCAAAAGCCAAAATAAATGCGAATATTTAAAATCATTTTCTGTTATTTATTTTTTATCTTAAAAACATTAGTATATTTATTTAGTACTCACTATTGTATTGCACAATGATTCTTCCATTAAACGATTCAAATAATAATCAAACAAAAACACTATTTTAACAATGCACAGTATATACACATTGAACATTTTACAAATCCATTCAATTTCCCTTATAAGATATACACATCACTATACGTCAGCTGTATGGCTACAGATATACTGCTATAAGCATGTCGGTGTCGCGAGCGCACGAGATTTCACCCATCCAAAAAGTGTCTAAGGCTAACAGCACACTGCGCATGCGCCAGTCAGAACATGTCGGTGACGCGAACCCATAAGATTTTCCCCTACCAAAAAGTGCCCAACGCCGCTAAAGAAGTTTTCTCTTCAAAAATTTTGAAGACCACTGCTCTGGGGCAATATATGTTATTTGCGACAGACTCCGTATTTCTAAGGCAAGTGTGGCCAAACCGCAGCCTTGAATAATTTTGCGACCCTCGAGATTCATTACAAAATACAATTATTTTTTACAATATTTTTGTTTTAAATGTAGTTTTTTTGTAACAAATATATTCCATAACTGTTTATATTTTATTACGTTTTTTTTTTGTTTGTTTTAATACATTCTTAGAAGTATGCGGTATTGCAGCGCAGCATCGCACTCGATTCCTATAACTCAATCGCCCTACCTATTGCTACAGTTAGACATATTTGATCATTGCATTATTATTATTAAATTATCTATGCTTGCATAGATGAACAAGATATCAATCATTGGCATGGCCAAGTAATTTTAGCGCGTTTTTCACATGTTGTATTTTACAATAATGCAACTAATGAACTTTTTACTAACAGAAAGTAATACTATACTTAAAAAAAAGAAAATTTAAAAAAAAAATTTTTTAATTAAAAATTATTAAATTTAAATATGATTCAGCTCATCTAGGGCACAAATGCGACCGAATGCTGAAAACCTGAGGTCAGTCGGTTGCTTATTGGCTGAGAAAAAGGTACGACAAAATATAGAACGAAGGCGAGGACAAAGACGAAGAAGAAATTTGCGTCTTAATAGCGCTTTTTTTACACTACGAGAATAACGAGCTAAAAATGATGAAATGAATAATAATCCATTCCGTTTTAAAATTTAATTCCAATAAATGTTTGTGATGGTTCCAAATCTAATATAAAAATATATAATTTTTGCTTGCTGCCTGCAGGATTATAATGTTTTCCCGGAGTGTCCTGCGAGTTGGCCATCCTTGTTCTAAACCAAGATCGGAAAGCGAGAATGACGCTTGAGTTTACAGTTTCTTTGTATTCTTCATGACCTTTTTTGAACTTGAGAACCTCGCGTCTTTAGCCATTATGGTATCTGATCCTCCACGGTTTTAAATGTTGATTTAAATTATTTTTACTGTTATTTATAAAATATATTGCTGGTTTCTGTTTGTGATATTAAAAATATCACATTAGTGTGATAAATAAGAAAAATATTTAGTATGATTTGGGGGAAAATATAATTGAAATTGAAATCTCGAATACAATAGCTTTAAAACAAAAACTATGGCAAATATAGCTTCATTTACCCCAGTTTCATTCGATTTTTTGTAACTGAATTTATATTAGAAATTCCAACACTAAAACTGTTTTTCCAGAAAATTGTGTAGGCCCCAAAACCACTTTACCAGTGGCGTAGATAGGTATCCAAAGGCCTTGGTGCAAAAAAAAAAAAAAAAAAAAAGAGAATATTGGTTGAGTTTTATTAAGTAAAAATATATTAGAGTATTTTAGATATACAAAGTTACACTTTCACACGTCAGCCCTGTGTCAAGCTCTGCAGAACATAGGAAAGCCAAGCTACATACTACTTACATGTATGTGTATGAATTTCTTTGTGGATTTAGTGATTACCCAGGTTCGATTTGACACGTGATGGACACGAAATGATAAAAAAAATATCCATAAACTAGAAAATATAATTCAAAATTATTATAATTATTTAAAATAAAACACACTTACGAAAAAACAGAGGAGGGGAGAGGGACAAAATTATATCAATCTGTTGCAGGTACCAGATTGCGAAATATTGAAACAGGAAAATAGCTTATTATGAATCATATTGTTATAAAAAAATAAAATGATCAAGAAGAAATAGCTTCCTGTGTAGTTTTCTTTTAGATGTATGGTAGGATTTTTCATGGAACTTGATGTTTATTTTCAACTAAAAATTAGAAAAATGAAAAAACTTTAAAATAATATAAACTTTTTAATAAGTAAAATTCGCAACACTATACAAACAAAGGAAAGAATTTATGTTTACATGTTTGCATGTTTGAAATTACTTTCAACGGAGTTGCCATAATTACAGCTATGTAACAATCTTTTATATTTATATCTCAATTATGGGACTCTTAAGACAGAGAGAGCACGTAAAGTTCCTTATAAGAGCTTTTATAGATAAGGGGGTTGCCTCTAAGAGATTGATTGAAGATTTCTGATTCGGAAATGGATTCGCAGTCAGTTTATTCCGACATTTCTGCTAAATCAAACGCATCAAGAACCTACAGACCTCGTTATGGACTGCCTCCATCCGTAAAGCCATTGACAGACTGCCAAAAGATAGCCTGGATGGTTTCGAGAATCCAGCAGCTGGATGCAGTTATCGAAAGATTACCAAGATGGAGTGTCTTCCCAAATGCCCTGCAAACATGGAACTCCTCAAGATGACGACGACAGAAAAGATGGAATCGATAGAGAAAAGGGAAATAATGGTAAGTGAGCTTGTTGTACTTATAGCCTTTCTAGACCCTGACTGCTTTGACACTACGGTACTTAAACCTAAAGTTCCTGAAATAGCCTTGGATTTAGTAAGTAAGCCTCCGCAAAAGCGCAAAGGCACTAAGTTGATTCGGAAGGCTTTGTCTTTCCCAAAAAATCTGCCAGACCGACCACCCCAACTAAAGATCCTGAATCAGTCGAAATTAAAAACAATTTTGATACCCTTGAAAACGACTATTCTCAACCCGATCTCTTAACGCAAAACGTTCCATTTACTCTCAAGCCTCCTCCTCCAATCATGCTTAAAATTCAAGAAAAAGTTTTTACAGATCAAATTAATTTCATTAAAGATAAATTTCCTAATGCTAATATCAAAACCGCTGGAGAGTGCCAGAGAATTTTCACGGATACTGAGGAAGATTACCGTGAACTTACCCATACCCTAGAGCAGGATAAAGAATTTGAATTTTATGTTATAACTCCAAAAGATAAAAAACCAATAAAAATAGTATTTAAAGGCCTTCCCCGCTTTACTTCCCCTGAAATCGTAACCCTTGTGATCTTGAAGATCACGGTTTCTCAATAACCACTTGCCATCAGTTAATTTCAAAAAGAACAAAACTTCCATTCCCATTTTTCACGGTCACTTTCCTCAGAAACGAGGTCAACACCGGAGTTTTCGATATTACTCATCTTGGCCATGTGCAGATAAAAGTCGAGGGGTACTCTATTTAGGGTACCACTCAATGTTACCGTTGTAACAACTTTTATCACACAGCGGGGCAAACTGCCACATGAAAATTCGTTGCTTAAAGTGTGGGGAAGAGCACCTCACGAAAGATTGCAGTATTAAGGAACGCCAAGAGAACCCCTACTGCATCAATTATTGAAACGTGTACGGGCACACTGCCTGTTACACGAAATGCCCCAGCTTCCCTAAGCCCAAGAAGGGCTCCCACATCGGAAATAGGAACAATAGGAACTTTTCCAGCAAAAATGTTGTAGAGGGTTTATCCTTCGCCAAGATCGTAGCCGAAAAGAGCCAACCCCCCCCCCAACAATAATAAAATCGTAGAAAGGCAAAGCAATCCTCAGAACCAACTTTTTAACGACACTGATTGTTATGCTAGTGACTTTCAGAATATAATAGACATCTTTAAAATCATAGCCAATCTCATTAAACAATTCCCTAAGCTCATAAAAAATATTCCCACTCTTAAACAAACTAAAGATTTTAAACAACAAGTTTTTCTGTTAGTAGAATCGCTTCTAGATGATTAATTTCTCTTTTTTTCATAAAACCCACTTTTCAAAATTGTTTTCTTTTCAATAGTCTTTTGTTTCCAATAGTTTATCTTCTTTCAATAGTTTAACTTTTTTTTCCCTTCCGAGTCGGGCAGTCACTTAATACCAGCAGCACAAACCAATAGCAACCTTCACGCCAGTACACCACATCTCTGTATTCCCATTGGCTCCCGCCAACTGAAACCACACCTCCTTCCACCCAAACCAGGGGGGAAAGCATCGCAATAGAACATCACTACCAGATACGGAGCGGAGGGACTTGACCAAGTCCCAGTCTCCGGTGTTATGTCTAAAGTGTCAATTAATATGGGAGAAATTTATCGCAAGTTCGACTTGCCTAGTGGTCAAGACGCGAGGGCCCCCTGAGCTCAAGGGCCCGGTGCACAGCACCACCTAGCCCATTGGTAGTTACGCCACTGTACTTTATTAAATTTATATAAGATTTTTTTTTGTTAAATAAAATTATTGAACTGAATCGGAATTAAAGAACTGCTCTGAAATATTTCAGGAAACAGAATAATTTAAATCACATTACACTATTCATTCCATTATTTTTATAAATTTCTCTTTTTATTAAACTGTTTAAAGAAGGATTTTGATGCAATTTATTATTGGAGAGTATCACAGAAAATTGTTTTGAATGTATAGAAATATATATATATTTATATATATATACACTGCTGGCCACGCTAAATGCAACACCCTGAAGGAAGCACGTAAATAACATGAAATTTACAACATGCATTAGCCGAGATGAGATATTTAAATGATTAGAATTTCAGCGCAGACACACATCACGCACGCCTGTGGCGCCACCTCAAAGCGCTATTTAGGGCTTGGAGATTTCGAAGATTTCAAGTTCAGCAATTGTGTTTTTCTTGTGGTTTTTCAAAAAGCGATCAGTTATGTCTCGTAGAAAACAGCGATCAGCTTTTGATCAAGTATCCGAGTTCGACAGAGGAAGGATAGTGGCCTACCGAGATTGTGGATTATCTTTCAGGTAAATCGGTAGTCGTGTTGGACGAAACCAAACAGCGGATATGTGACCGTTGGATGCAGGAAGGTAAGACGGACCGACGTGGTCAATCGCATCAACCAACAGTGCAATACTTCACGTGAGGACAGGCAAATTGTGCGCATGGCAGTGATGGATCGCTCTATCACTTTACGAACCATAGTACAGTACATTCAGTCTATAACGCATCATTTAGTGTCTGCGCGTACCACTCGACGCCGTTTACAGCAGAGTGGTCAGTCCGAAAGACGTCCATTGCTTGGTCTACCCTTGACGCAGAACCACAGACGCCTCCATCGCCAATGGTGCAATGAAAGAAATATGTGAACGGCAGAATGGAATGAAGTTGTCTTTACTGACGAGTCACGCATCTGTCTGCAACACCACGATGGTCGGATTCGAGTCTCGAGACACCGTGGAGAGAGGATGCTGAACAGCTGCGTTATGCACCGTCACACTGCTCCAGCACCGGGTATTATGGTATAAGGCGGTATTGGATATCACTCTCGCACTCCTCTAGTACGCATTGCTGGTACTTTAAGGTGGCAGAACACCTTTAAAACTCAATTTTCGGTCAAAATATCGATTTTTCGTTTTTGATTAAATATTAAAATTCAATCTTTTATCTTTCTAAATCTGTAAAAATTTTGTTTCTAGCTTAATTAGAAGCCAAGTTATAGCTTTTTAAATATTACTTGATCATGAATTTCTCTGACCGGAAATGCCTTTCTGCTAACCGGAAGTGGCCCAAATTGTTTGTTTACGTTTCTCTTTCATGGTATATGACATGAAATATGAAAATTAATATACAAATATTTTGTCAGAAATTAAAATAGAATATTTGAGAATAAATGTAAATGTATTTGGAAATACATTTTTCCTTTTTTATGTAGGAAATCTGGCATCAAATTTGTTGTTTAGTGACTTTGTTTACATATATGTTTGATTTTCATACAGAAAGAATCGACAGCGTAGAAAGTTAAAAAATAATTCTATTCTGTTTTATTTTTGCTTGAAAATGGTTAAAAGTATTGCTAGAAAGCGTAAGAGACAATTTTTTGGAAATAAATACACAAAAATTTCCGAAAATAACAGCAATTCAACACCTGTTCCTGAATGCACTGCTAGTTCTTCAAAATTGGGAAATGAGAGTATGTCAACTGCAGAAGAAATGCCTGGTCCTCTGTTTGGTAACAGAATCATTGATCTTGAGCTTATTGTGGATGCATTTTCTCAACTTTGCTGCCCAAAATGTTTTGCTGAAAAAGTAAAGCTTTTTGAGGATTCCATGTATGGATTATGCTCTCATTTTACACTAAAATTTAAATGCTGTGAATTTTTCTTTGCATTTGCTTCATCAAAAAAAGTTGTAAATGCACCAGTCATAAATACCAGGCTAGTATATGGTATGCGGCAGATAGGCAAGGGTTTTGCTGGTGCATTTAAATTATGCTCAACATTAAATTTGCCTCGACTGACAAAAACTGCTTTCAAAAATCAGGAAGCAAAGCTTTTAAAAGTGGTTCAGGAAGTATCTGAGGAATCCATGAAAAAAGCTGCTACTGAAATTGTGGATATAAAAGAAAATTTTTCATCTGATTTTGTAAAATGTGGCATATCTGTGGATGGCACATGGCAGCGTAGAGGCTATACGTCTATGAATGGTTGTGTTGCTGCAATATCAGTTGATACTGGTAAGATGTTAGACGTAGAAGTTATGTCGTCCTACTGTCCTACATGTAAGAGACTTCAGACTATGCCAAGAAACTCTGAATATGAGTCGTCAAAAGCCGACCACATATGTCAGTGTAACTTCACGGGATCTTCGTCAAAAATGGAAATTGTGGGGGCTTCACGAATATTTCTTCGTTCAGAAAAAAACCGCAGACTTCAATACACGCAATATTATGAGGATGGTGATTCAAAAGCTTTCATGAGTGTGAAAGGCACTTATGGAATGAACAGTGTGACAAAGTTTGAGTGCATTGGCCATGTACAAAAGAGAGTGGGCTCGCGTCTAAGAAAGCTAAAAACAAAAACTAAAGGACTGTCTGGTAAAGGCAAATTAACTGATAATTTTATCGACCGACTTCAAAATTACTACGGAATTGCTGTACGCAGTAATGTCGGTAACTTAAATGCCATGCAGCAAAATGTAATTGCTGCGTTATATCACTGTGCATCAAGTGATAAGAAAACGATGCATGGTCAGTGCCCAATAGGGAAAGGCAGCTGGTGTTATTTTCAGCGGGGGGTGGCAAATGGAACAAAATGTACCACAAAATATGCTGGTTTATCAAATGATGTTTTAAATAAAATTAAACCAGTATATTTAGAACTATGCGACAAACAGATATTAAGTAAGTGCTTACATGGACGCATGCAAAATGCAAATGAGTGTTTTAACGGAATAGTCTGGCAAAAAGTTCCGAAAGAAGTATTTGTTTCGCTCAAAACAATTAAATTTGGGTCGTATGATGCTGTTATACATTTCAATGAGGGATTAAATGGGTGCCTCAAAGTTTTTAATAAGATGAATATTGAAAATCCTGGGGTGTTTACCTTACGGGGATATAAACATTTAGATAAATGCAGAATCCGTGAATCGATTCATAACGCAGACCCCAAAACAAAGAAACATAGGAAAATTTTAAGAGCCCTTAAAAAGAAAAAAATATTGTTTTAAAAGTTAAAGATGGAGATAATTATAAATCTGGTGCATTTTAATAAGAAAGTAAGTGTTTTTCTTGTAATCAGATTAGTTTAATGTTATTTTTGTCGTTTTCTCAAAATGAGTTTTTTTTTACATTTTTTCTTACCGCAAAACACAATATCTCAAAAAGTTATGCTTGGATGAAATAAAAATTTTATATATATGTTTTTTAAATACCAATACAGGGAATAGACCTCTCTTAAGATTTTATGTTGAGCAGACATTTTTTTATACAGCAATAAAGTGAAAATTACAATAGCTTTTAAAGAAAATTTCAACGTTAAGAAGCTCGAAACACAATAGCTTCTCACGTAATGGTTATATTACCAAAATAAGTGTCTATTCCCTAGATAAGGGGTTGTATGCTATATTATTCAATTTACAAAATGTCAATATATTTATTTTATTTTCAGTTATCATGTTTTGCGTAATCTTATTTTTGCTTATTTTTTCATAAGATACCCCTTTCACAGAAAAAATGTGCACTAAGAAGACTTTACTTGGGTGTTTTTATGATTTTAAAGACCCATAAGGTCATAAAATATGCATTAACAGGCAAAATTCAGGTTAATTCAAAAAATTTTCTTCGAAGGTGTTCTGTTACCTTAAACAGCCAGCTCTACATCTCCGAGGCGTTGGAGCCAGTTATCCTTCCTTACCTTCAGGGCTTGGCCACAGCCATATTTCAACAGGATAATGCGCGACCACACGTGACACGCATTGTCCAAATGTTCTTCGTCAATCACCAGATTGAATTGCTTCCCTGGCCGGCTCGCTCTCCGGATCTTTCACCGATAGAAAACATGTGGTCCATGGTTGCTCAACGATTGACCCAGATTATACCCCCAGCTGCCACACCAGATTAACTTTGGCAACGTGTGGAAGCTGCTTGGTCTGCTTTACCCCAAGAACACATCCAAAATCTCTTTGAATCAATGCCGAGGCGTGTGGCAGCGGTGATCTCCAACAATGGCTGCTACTCTGGGTACTGATTCTGGAAGGAACCACACTTCACAGAAGTCTATAAATTTAATCATTTGATACTTGATCAACATGTTATCTACAAAATAAATTTTGTTGTGCTATCTCTTGTTTTTCTTGGTGTTGCATTTACGGGGGCCAGCAGTGTATATATAAAGGTTTCTGCCTTAACTAAAACTTTTATTTGTATAAAATTAATTACTGCACACATTCAGAATATTCCTCATTTCGTACTCATTGAAGATATTTAATTATCATTGTAGATCTAACAAATGAAAAACTGATGCTCCTCAGACAGAAACGAAACAGCGTAAGAAAAGCAGTTTTTTTGTATAACTAGAATGTCCGGCAGCAGTTTTCTCTCTCTCATGTACGTAACCATGGGCTGGGCAGTAAAAGAGTGGTCAGTTGTCATATAAATAGTCTTACAGCTGGTTGTAAACTGTACCCTCCAAGAACAAAAATAGAAGGCGAAAGAGAGGGGAGAGGGTTTCCTGTCTCGAGCTCCGATTGCACTTAGAATTCCTCTCTCAACTGTTGTAAAAGAGGCTTGTATGATTCTGTGACGTCATTTTCTTTCATCATGACAGCTGTCAGAACATAATCATCAGAAAATGGGATAAAGTAAATGCCAATTTGGAAAAATAATAGCATAAAAAAATGTTTATTTCAAAGTCAAGAAAATATAGAAAATAAAGAAAAAATGGCATATAATTTATATTTTATGAAGGAACTATTTACCTAAGACCAGTACTCATGAGTACTTGGCCTTTCCTTTAGAAACGCTCCTCCCCCTCCTCCTAGAAGAAGGCGCTTTCATGGTTTTATAGTTAAGATTTCTGTCTACGGGACCCTTAAGGACGTTAGAGAAATATATTCTCGCTTTTGATTAGACCTACAAACTGGAAATTTTTGGTAGGCAGGTTCCTTTCATGGAGTAGAGGCAAAAGGGGACTTGTTGAAAAATCAATCCTTAGGGGCGTTGCGAGGGCTTAAGTGTCATTACAGGTAAATCTTACCGTTTTTGATTTTTTATACGTATCAACTTGGAAGTTCGTTCTCATGCTTTTTCTTTTGCTACTGCTGTTGTTGTTGAAAATAGATAAATCAAAAATGGGTTTTACGGAAATTGACTGCAAGGTTTGTAGCCCTGGGATCTCGAAATCCCATGTGTGTGTGATCCCGGTGTTTTTTCTAACCCCGAAATTCCGGGATCTAATTTTTGTCAAAACTATATTTTAAATTTTTTTTTCTCATCAAAATTTTCTAGGAATTTAATTTTTAGAAAATTTATATTTTGTTTTTAAAATATGTACGTAAAATTTTTCGTGCAGTTATAAGTGCTATAAGTAAAAAATATGTGCAGCTCTCATTTCTCGTATAGGAGAACGTTGCACAGATCTAAGTGGCTCACTGCATTATTTACACAATAGTATAAGCAAAATCTCAAGAATATCGTCACAATACCTTCTTCAATTAAATGCCGTTAGTTAATAGCAGACCTTCTCGAAAGATGGAGACCCCTCAAATCTCATTGCATTACTAACAACTCGTGTTACTGGTTCTTTTATTTCAAAAAAAGGTAACACTTGAAAATGATTCACATTCTTTTTCAATAACTAAATAAATTTACGTACAAAAATAATTAAGTGCAGCAGAATAACTAGAAAAAGTTATTAAAGAGGTATATACACAAATGCAGTCTATTAGTTTTGCGACACTGTCATCAAAAATTCAAAAAATGGCAGTTATAGAGACTGCCGATAGAAGTGAAAACTTAGAACTTTAAGAATTAAAAATCTGAAATTTCATAATGTTTGAAGTAAAATTATCAACATCAATCTGGTTTTCATATCTATTGACACTCCGAGCAACAATTATATGCACACACATGTTTATATGGTTTTTTATTATTCAAATATATTACGGGCTGTACAAGATCATGACAAAATATAAATACAATAAAATTGAAATAACAATTAATATACAATCATATTATTTAGGGATAGTATTTGCATTTATTTAAATTTCAATGTACTTGATTTTTAACATTATTTTAATTGTTTGCATCATTCTCATCATTGATTTCAACAATACTTAGACTTTTTGTGCTTTCAATTATTTCATTTTGTTCTAAAAAAGATACAATAGGCTTATGGTAACTAAAGTAAGAAAGGAAAATGTTCGATTCAAATTTATCTAAGTATTGCGTGTGTTAGAATGGCATCGATCGTCGTTTTATATTTTGTAGTACTGAGTTTTCGATCATTGGACATATTTGAATTAAGTGTTTCATTTAGAAATTCAATTAGAGGTAGATTTTCGTCATCTGGAAAGTTAAAATCATGTGTACATTATCATATTTTTCGCCAAATCTTTTTTTCGAGTATTTCAGAACCTTCTTTTGTGTAAATCATCAAATTTTCGAATAAAAATTGTTGTATCTGTCTCATAGATTTTCCAGGCGAAATATAAATGGCAACCATTAATATGTATTGCCCATTCTCGGAATCGCAATGAGTAAAGCATATCTCGCCTATATCAGAAACATTAACACCAATGCTTCTAGTGAATTTAGTATGTATGCCCATATGTGAAGTGATAAAGTGTGACATATCTTGAGTATTGTGATAAATAGCTACGCCTGCTGCTGGAAATTCGGGTCTTTTATAACTCACAACAAAGTTGAAATTCGGAATATCAAGTGGTTCTTCGTTTTTCATACAAATTTTTGACAAAACCAGAATATTTGTCTTTTTTACGAAAGCATCATTTTTTAGGTCAGCTGCATGCGTATGCAAACTTTGACAATTGAATGAAAATATCGATAATCCTTTCTTGTTTGAGATGAATTCTAGAAAAGTTTTGGTTTCGTTTGTAGTATATTGTTTTGTAACCTTTTCAATTCTAACGTTAGATATTCTCGATGACTTGATCTTTTACGGTGTTTATCTGCATTAATAACCATATTTTAAACTTCATCATATTAACCTTGAATTATTATTAGATTCTATAAAATTTTTAATTTCAAAAACCACGATAAAAATATGATTGAACAACTAGAAGTCTGTTTTACCACGGTAGCAAGAAAACATCTAAGCCACTGTGAAATACTAGCCCGGATTGCGTGATGCATTGCAGAGGTTAAATATTAGAAAATAGATAATACACAATTTTCAAACGCCAGAATAAATACGAGTATTTAAAATAATTTTCTGTTATTTCTTTTTTTATCTTAATAACATTAATTTATTTATTTAGTACTCACTACTGACTGCACAATGATTCTTCAATTAAACTATTCAAATAATAAAACAAAAACACTATTTCAACAATGCACAGAATATACAAATTGAACTTTTCACTAAATCCATTCAATTTCACAAATAAGATATACACAGCACTATACGTCAGCTGTATAGCTACAGATATACTGCTATAAGCATCTCGGCAACGAGAACGCTGAAATTTCGCCTATCCAAAAAGTATCTAAGGCGAACAGCACACTTTGCACGCGCCAGTCAGAGCATGTCGGTGACGCGAACCCATAAGATTTTCCCCTACCAAAAAGTGCCCAACGCCGCTAAAGAAGTTTTCTCTTCAAAAAGTATCTTTTCTGAAAATGGAGAGAGTCGTGGTAACTGCCTGAAAAGAACATTTTCCTATTTAATAACGATAACACCTACTAGTATAGAATCCAAACGAGCATTTTCTAATGTTGATCAAAGACAGAGAGCAACAGTAGTAAAGGTTGACACCTGTAGTAAAATCATATCATACAAATTTTATTTACAACACTTATATACGATACAGATAACATGACGATATCATTTCGATTTCGATTAAATTTGATTAGATGCCAATATAGTTGTAAAATGAAGTGCCGGGTGGAGATCAAAGTGGTTAAGTTGATTTTAGATCACCAAAAAATGAGTAGGATTCTACTTGAAGTACGAGAGAATTAAATTTTCTTAACATTTTCTTCGGCAGACAAGTAGTAACAAAAATAAGAAATACTGAATGGTAAAACTCTGTACAAACTGTGTTTTTTAAAAGCTTATTTACACAAACACAAGAAATGAAGTAATGTATTTTTTTTTTAAATTTCATTATGTACAATTTTTATTTCTTTTTTTATGATGAATTAAGTTTTTTTTTATCTATTTCAATAAAACTAATATTAAACCAATTTTTAATTATTTTTTTAATTGTAGTATGCAATTTCAACTATGCTAATTTGTAAGTATTTGTAAATCTTCCAATCCTAATCCCTGGACCAATCCCAGGATTTGGATAATATATTCCTGAAATCCCAGGGTTGAAAATATAACACGGGATTGCAAACCCCTAATTGACACCTATTGGAGGGGGGGGGGGGGGTTGCTGGGACTCACTTGTAAAAAAAAATTCGTTATCGAACCATATACCGTAATGAAATTTAGTCCGCGTGTTACTTTTGTTGAATGGAAATTCGCAAAGTAAGGTTTTTATGGAAATCGTCTCCTATGGGGGAGAGGGAATAGTTTCTGGCGAATTGATTAAAAAAATAACCGTTTTTGAACTACTAGATCTACAGTAATGAAATTCGGCATGTATGTCCCTGTTGTTGAGTTGATCGGGTGTGTTGAACGGGTCTTTCAGAAATCAACTCTCAAAGATGGTTACTGGATCTTATTGTTTAAAAAATTCCGTTTATCATCTGTTATATTTAGACTTGAAATTTGGCAAGCATGCTTATTTCATTGAGTAGAGATCGACTAAAAATGGGTTTTGTGGAAATTTACTGGGGAGGGGTTACGAAAGAGTAAAATATAATTCTACTTCAATTTTAGAAGTTGTTATTTTGAAAAAAAAAAAAAAATTCTGGTATTTTTTTAAATCAAGGATTATAAGAACATTTTTCAATACAATTGAATTCTTAATGATAAGATATCACAATAATTTATATATATATATATTATATATAGTTCATTGGTTACTTTTCCAACAAAACTAAAAACTTTAAACTGAGAACTGTATAAAAAAACTACGATAACAGGGATCAATATGAACAGGGCTGATCTTAAGAGCTGTGCAGCGCGTGCCCCGCACGCTTGTGGCCCAAGCAAAGGACAGTTGCTGGCCGTATATGGTTCCATCAATCAATCAAAACGTTTTACTAATATCTGAAAATGAAATTGGTTATAAATCGCATAAGTATGTTGAATTTTGAATACTGAAAAATCGTCCCGATAGCACAACATAGTTTAAGAAAAATAGAATGTTAGTACACAATGTGTTGGCTGACATCTTCCATAAACGTCTACTTCTTAACAACATCCTTCATCTGATAGCAAAACTCATGGTGGAGCCGACAATACCCGATAAAAAATATTTTTTTTATTGGTGGCTCTAGCACCCTACTTTGGATTGATGCTTTCTTTGCAAAGACGTCTCAAAAAGAATTTTTGCAAAAGTTGCTTTACGAAAATCTAATACGGCGATTCTAATAATGTCTAAATTCAATATGTATCTCGGGAAATTAAGAACTTTTCAGTTTAATAATAACCTTACAATTTAGAAGAACAAAATAGAGGAAAGAAGTGAGATTTTTTGTGTATGGTTTTACAACGCTTATAAAAAAAATGCCCGCTTTCCTTTTCAAACTGAGTTATACCTCTATCAAAAGGTAGTTTCTTGTAGTTTTAAGTTGTTAGAGAAAAAATCTTGCAGCTTCGTTTGACGTGTGAGTAAATGATAGTGGGGCACACAGGGATGGAGCGGAAGGGGCCAGTCCGACCTCTTCCAGAGTCCTTGATTTTTTTCTCGACTGATTATATTCCTATCTAAATAGTATGTAAAGTTTAATTAAGTATATGAATAATTTTATTAATTAGTGCTATTTATTTATTCAATAATTAATTTTTAAACTTTTTTTTCTCGAAAATCGACACAATCAAAAGAATATTTTGGACGGCATATTTGAGCATAATTTAGAAATGTGGACTTTCAACCTTGGACACCCCCCCCCCTCCCCCTGCCCTCGAAAAATTCCTTTTTGAGCTACTGTAAAATGATTTTCATTACAAAGCATGTTTGAAAAAAATCACTATCCAGAAAGTATCATTAATGTTAGTGAAGTTCTAAATTTAATTTTATGTTGCAGAAACTTAATAGTGCTTTAGTGCTATGTTAAAAAAATATATATAATCCTTATAAAAACATCATGCGAATCAAGCGATTCACAACATAGCACTAAAAACAGAAATAAAAGAAAACGTGTAAAAAAAACAAATCTTTATATATATATATATATGCCCACTTACATGTATAATCCATCTCCTAATTGGAGAGCAATTTCATATGATCTAATCCACTTTGCTATTTACTATGTTTACTATTATTTCTATTTTAGCAGCTATTTTAGAGCCTATGTACGAGCTGGCATATTTTACGAGTGGCATTTGGACCGAATTTTAAAAATAATTTCTTTTATTGTGAAAAAATTTGTATGAAAATATTTTTTGAAATATTATTGTTTATACTTTGGAACCTGGTGCCAGATTTAAAAACCTGGAATTTTAATTTATACTGAATTTAAATGCCGACTATATACTGCTAGAAAAACTTGTATAATACGACTATATCTTTTTTTTAAGAATAAAAATTACTCTGTGTGGTGATTTGTTATAACAAGTATATGGGGGACAAGTACATATGGCCTCGGGATACAAGTACATATGACAGGTTCTTGACAAGATTTTCACTGTCCTAAAATAAAGAGGAAAACGATTACCTTTCTATATGGTTTACCTACGTTAAGGTGACAAATGTGCACAAATCAGAGTATTTTGTTAAGAGCAGCGTTCGACAAAATGCAGTTCTTCAAAATTCTGCTTTTATGAAGAATTAAAAATTATGTTTGCTAAAAACCTATTGTTCTCCCCTCTTTTCAAATTTATAAATATATCTATAAAAAAAATTACTTGCATTTACATGGACATTTAAATATTTGGCTAACTTTCTGGCAGAATTTATTTGTAAATATATATTTGATTTAGGTTTTCAATTTCCACAGTTATATATTTGTTTCTAGTATTGTGAATCTGGTATTTCATTTCCTGTACTTATTTTCTTATTCTGTACTGTATACATTCAAAGTCAGTTTTCTTATGTGTTGAACATTGAAGGGTTAGAGGCTGGTGTGCATTAAATCTTGAAATTTGATAATTTTTTTTCTATTTTACTTCTGTAACTTTCTCCCCATCTCGAGTGGATCACAAGGAACATTCCTCAAACGCACAGGATGTCCGCGGTGACAGCTAACTTAAAGAGTACAAAGGCAATAAGTATTTTTGGAAGATAGCGAGCCACAAAAGATGTTTTATTTTAGTCTTGAATGTTGTGTGTGTTATTTGAAGTTTAAAATGAACGCTTGTGATATCTCCCATCAACTGGCGTTTTCGAAAAAATTGCCCCGTTGAAATGGGCTTAATTCGATCTTATAAATTTAGCTCGTTTGAAATAGGTAATTATTTTTTTGATTCCGAATAAATTTGTATTTTTAAGACTTAAAATAATATACGAATTCAGAACTACCTCCTGTAAAATACACCTCCGAATAAAACGCAAATTATGTTGCTACCGGTCTCTTTGAATATGGACCTTATGTATTTACCTCTTATTAAGAGACATTCTTTTTAAGCGACATTGTGTGAAAAAAGTTTATTTCTTTTTCTGTAAAATTTTAAGATTTCAGTTTGTATTTTTCCTTAAATAAATTAAATATAGTGCTGTCCTAATAAATCAATGTAATTTAACAGATAAATAAAAAAAAAATACTATATTGTCTGTTTCACGCTTCGATATAGAAATAAAACAAATATGTAATAACAGGGACGTCTTAAGACTCTTTGATGCCCTGTGCCTCTATGGAAAAGTAGGCCCTAACCGAGATTTTTACATCTTGTATTGTAAAATATTCGTTCAAACGGTAATCTGAAATAAATAAATGTGCACGACTCAAAATCTCAAAAATCTAGGCACCGATGGGTGCATTTTGACTAAATGTGTTGAATGATTGCTTATGGTATTAGAGTTATATATAGGTCTAGGACAATGATCATCACATAAGAAATACGAGTAATACAGTATTACCCCTTTTGCAATTTGAAATTCCCTGTTTTTCAGAAAATATGCACGGGAATAATATTTGACATCTTTAAAATTAGCCGGATGATGATCTTACTAAGACGGAGTTGAGAACGAAACGAGGCCCCCAACGAGGCGAGGCCCTGGACCTGGGCTCGGTTGGCCCATGCCTTAAGACGTCCCTGTGTGATAAAGTGATTGCAACTCGTGGAGGTGCGTTTTCCTTGGGTTTACTAAATAGAAATAGAAATGCTGGTTTAGATGGACACATTGCACAGGCTTTCAAAAAGATCCGTACAACAGAATATTTTCGATAAATTTCTGTAAGTACAAGATTTTATTACTCATTTAGTAACTAAGCTTTTTTATATTAAGAATTTTCATTTCTCATGAACTTCAAATTTAAAAAAACCTGTGACTAAGATATTTATTTGTATATCATTTATTTAAAGATTATTACGTTTTGAATTTCTAATTAAATTAATTTGCTTAGCATTAAATGACAAAATACCCAATGCCTGGTCTGGTGGGTTGAAATTTCTGGCTCTAGGACATATTGTGTCAAACACAAGGTTCCTTATCGGAAGGTACTACTATATTTTTACTCTATTACGATAAAGTATTAAGAAATATTTTATTGGATTTGCCTTCATGAAAAAGTGGACTATAAAAATAATATATTTTATTTAAAAAATCTCTTTCGTAAATATATATATATATATATATATACGTATACATTTATGTAATAAATAAATTCACATCAGTGCATAATGATTTTGACTGAAAGGATTACTGAGTTTAAAGAAAACTAGCTAATTTTAGTGTCAATGAAATTTTTTTGTATATACGTATCCATAGCTATAGTTAAGACTACATGGTTTGTAAAATTTTATCTTTGGATTAAATCAAAATAATAATAATTGGTGCTAAATTTTTTTCATGACAACTTCCACTTCCAAAACGAAACCATGCACATCCTTCATTACTGTTCCTGGTATTATAAAAAAAAGGGCAGTTCACATTTGTCCTGTTTATAGTAATTTTCTTTTTTTTCTGAATCTTTAATTATGAATCATTTTTCTGAATCATCATGTTAAGTGAATATAACAAATGTGCTTTTGTATAGATGGGTTATCTTTTTTCTCTCTATCTCTTTTCATACTTCAAGAGAAATTTAGTAATACTATGTTGCAATTATAAATATATTCTTGTAAGTAATTATGTTATTGCTGATTGAAGCATCAAAAAGGCAACAATAAAGGCAAACAAATAAAGTTTTGCATTTCAAGCTTCATTGGTATTTTTATTGATGTTTTACTTTTCACTTATGCAGGTAGATGAGTTTATAACCTCAATATATACATATTAAATCTGTAAGTATTATAATAAGTAAGTAAATATGTAAGTATTATAATAAGTAAGTAAATATGTAAGTATTATAATAAGTAAGTAAATATGTAAGTATTATAATAAGTAAGTAAATATGTAATATAATAAGTAAGTAAATAGTAAGTATAAAAAAAAATATGTAATATTATAAAAGTAAAAATATGTAAGTATTATAATAAGTAAGTAAATATGTAAGTATTATAATAAGTAAGTAAATATGTATTATAATAAGTAAGTAAATATGTATTATAATAAGTAAGTAAATATGTAAACTATAAGTAAGTACAAAAACAATAAAATTGAAAATTGTTTTTTTTTCTTATCAACCGACAGTAATAAGTTTTTTTTATTTGTTTTTGAAACATGCCAAAATGTAAAAATTAAAAACGCATTATAATAAGTCGAAATACGACACCATGGTCCTAGATACGAAGACTTTTTCTGGCGTTTTTATCGGGCGAGTTTTCGCCAGATTCTGGCTACCCTAATCCCTCTGTTTTCAGGTGGGGATACGCAGGCTTCGTGATTTATGGAGCATTACGTTATCTGTATTTTGATTTTAGAAGTGCATGGACTCACTTTCTCGAGGATTTTCGAAGTTTAAGACGTCATTACAAATCTCTTGAGTGATATATTTTAGGGTGAGAATCCAGAATTTTTTGTTATTTATTCCATGTAATGTGTTGAGAAGTATTCAATGATAAAATTAATCTTACTATGTATTATAATATTTTAATAACTGTTTAATTATCGATTTTTTAATTTTTAATTAGTATTTAATTATTAATATTAATTTTTAATCAGTATTTAACTATTGAAATTAATTTTT
>BMAO01000825.1:0-34802 GCA_019973975.1 Trichonephila clavata
TAGTGCTTGTGAGGATTTGCAGTTGCTACTCATAAACATTGAGACGGATATAAATACACTCATAACATCTCATCAAGTTCATCCATCATTATTTTTTTAAATTTTATTTTAAGCACAAAAGTTATAATTTCAATAAATAATTCTTCAACAAAATGTTTTTTTTTTAATTTGTAGTTTTTATACTATGTAGCTTTTTTTTATCTGGGGGTCATTTAGAAAGTTTTGAATTTAAAAAGGGGTCTGCGTGGGCAAATTTTGACTATAAAAAGGGATCCGTGGACAAGTTTTGACTATAAAAAGAGGTCCATGGGTTAAAAAAAGTTTGGGAACCACTGGTATACAGAAGCCCTACAAAACATGAAAAATTGAGCCAAAGTTGGGGTTATTATCTTAGATTTTAACTTAACCTGAAAAAGCGGAAATATTTAGCAGAAAATGAGATCGCTAATAAAATCCAGAAGGTGTGTTTTTGAAAATTTTTTACTTATCCTTGATGTTATATTTCAAGATATAAACATTTTTAAATTGAGTATACATAACTCTGGAGCTATTAATATAAAATTATTCTTTCCTAATAAAGCTTCTAAACAGCAATTTGCTGTAATGCGTATATTTTTTATGAATCAGCAATGACAGCTGTTTAATTGATATTCGTAATTGGTAATTAATACACAATTATCTTTCTAGATTTTCGTAAGAAGACATCGATTATTCCTTTAGATATCGCTTCAAGACGTTTATGAATCAAACACATCAGTAAAATCTTTACCAAAACAAATGTAATGAATAATAAGGAACATTTTTTCTTCAAGGTTCGTCTTCGGTATTAGTCAATTTCAACGCAGCTGCAAGCTGGAGTTTTTTTCCAATGCTTTTCTATAAAAATCTATATATTATCGAATGGTTATTCGAGATTGCTAAAGAATAAATTACTTTATTGTTACTACATATTGATTGAATAAAATTAAACGGATGCCCTACATTTAAATCGGATTGAATAAATCGAAATGGAGGATGTAACGAACAGGGACCTCTTAAGACTCCTTGAGGCCCTGGACCACTCAGCCACTGGGCTTCATCAGATCCCTATAACCTTAAAATTTTGTAAGCAACTTTCTTTGGTTGAACAGCTAAGAACGGGCTTTGTGGAAATCAATTCTTAAAAGGGCGTTTATTATAAAGAAAAATCCCAATTTTGAGCTATTAGACTTACAGACTTGAAATGTGGCAAGCATGTATCATTTGTTGAGTAGAAATCTGCTATAAACGGATTTGGTGGAAGTTATCTTCCCAGGAGAAGTGGGTTAGCGTAAAAGATTATATTTCCGTCTTAGAAATTCAAGACCTGTCCTTTTTTAATCAAGCAGTGATGGCTATAAGCAGGCTTTGGAGTACAATCGATAACTTAATGCTTCGGTGGAATATTCTACAAAAAAAAGACGTCCTTCTGCTGTCCTTCTACCCTTCAAGCTTGTCTGAAAGCCACTTTGTGTTGACTACATTCCCCCAAAAGAAAAAAAGCTAACCCAACTTGACAGTGTATTACTTGCTGCTCAAAGAGAGACAGTAAAGGGAAGCAGGTAAGAAGAGAAACAAGATTCTCTCTCTCTCTACTGTCCAGATTGTGATGTTGCATCATGTGCACTGCCGTGTTTTCGAATTTATCCTACACGATCAAATTTTTATTGATAATTTCATAATATTTTATGTAAATGCAAACGTAATAAAATTTATAATTCAAGATAAAAGCTAGGTATTCTAAGCTGTACATTTATCGGGGTTCGAGAAGGACTTGCATAAGGATACGATCCAAGGTAAGTCATTTTGAATATTCTTATAGTTAGATAAGAATCGGGATTTAAGATTACTCCCAAGGTTTTGGAATAAGTTGTAAATCATTCATTAAGTATTAGATCTGAAGGTGATTTGTTCTCGGTACCTTCCGTTCCATAGGCATATAACTTATCGCTGGGCTAAATTAATCATTTCAGTCCAGAGGCAGTTAGGGGCTTATATAGATCCCACCGCCCGACACTCCCCTACCAGTGAGTCGGTAGGCGAATGAACGATATCATTGTTATGGCGAGCATGTGAGTTGTTGCGTCATTTTGGGTGTGACGGCTTGTGGGTTGCGTCATTTGTGTGAGATGGCTTGGCTGCATTTGCGGTGGATAGATGGCGCCACGATTGCTGCTCGAAGGTTGCGTTTTTCTTTGTTCGGCCAGGGTCACTAATGAAGGTGATTCGTTCTCAGTACCTTCCGTTCCGTAAGCATATATCTTATCGCTGGGCTAAAATGATCACTTCAGTCCGGTGGCAGTTAGTGGCTTATAAAGATATCACCGCCACAGATCTAAAATAAAAGTATCTATTTTTAAAATCATGTCTAATTCTTCTCCGAACCTACTTACACCTGCGACCTCCGGGGCGCGACAAAGTTTAGCGCTAAGACTTAGATAACAATAATTTAAAAAATATATATCCATACATTATCATGAAATACTCAGCGAATCGGGTGAGTAATGGTTAGTAAAATATAATACGTTCAGAGATAATGAGAATCCTACCGAATATGATACATATAAGCTGTTCATTTATATAATGCTCTTTTCAAAATGCTCGTTGACTATTTTGGCATCATTCGACATTTTCACAATAGTCTTTCTCAAAAAAGGAATGTGACTGAAAACTATCTGGAAGCCATTCATCACCGCCGGAGTGCTTGTTCAATTATGTTCTGCCTGATAAATCTCACACAATGACAATGGTTAAATCAATAAGATGGATACTCTTTTCAGTTAAGTGGTTGAGATATTTAGTGAAATGGAGCCGAAAATAAATCATATTTTTGTTGAAGCTTTAACGATGTATTGTTTTATGAATATAATAAAGGAATTGTGGCTGTTTTTAATCCCATAGACTTGTTTAATTCCTATTATTAGTTCACTCTCTTCCTATATATACCTTGCTCAAATTTTCAATCGTTAATAAAATACTTTTTATTCATCCCCTGAAGTTCAAATACATTTTTTAAAACTTGTAGTGGATGACACTTGATGTTTATACAGTTTTTTCAAATATTAATTCATGAATTAAATTTTATTTTTTAATTTTAAATCTATTCTGCGTTATTTCTGACGAAGTAAGAACTAGCACCAACAGATGGCGCCTCGTAAGTTTTTCTAATAAATTTTTTCTTAGCTTCAAATATTTTTTTTTAAACCTGTAGTGTATGCCACTTGATGTTTATAGAGTTGTTTTTCAAATATTAATTCAGTAATTAAATTTAATTAACTAAAATAAAAATTGTCTTTGTTGACCTAAGTAGGAATTAACTTAAATTTTTTTTATAGTACTTTTGTTTTTATAATAACAGGAAGAAAATAATATTTAGTTCGTTATGTATCTAATTCTATGTTTACAAATTAAAAAATTGCAACATAGAAATATGGAGGCTTAGAAATTATTTCAGTGATCCCTAACCGATGGTTCGTGAAAAGTTTATGGAGGTCCACAGAAAAAGTGGGAATTTTTTTTATATTTTATATGAAAACTCAGTTTCAAAAATGACGAGTAAGAAAACGTATCATGAGATATGGATGATACTTTTTCTTTAAGTTTTAGTTACAACTTTTAGTGAAATTTCATTCGAGTTTAGTGAATTTTTGAGTACTTTTGAGGGGTATCTAACGATATTTGAAATTGAGAGTTGGCAACCATAATAAATTGACGCAATAACACTTGAGTTTGTCGATATTACTTTGTATTACCAGTTTGTACTTGCTTTTCCTGAAGTTCTTTTTTAGTGATTTGAAAATGTAAATGTAGCCTTAAATAAGTGAATATATAGTTATAGAGGTCTGGCATATAGTGTGGTCAATCATATTAGTGGTTTTCCAAATATAAAATTATACATTTAGTGGTCTACGATGTTCTAAAGATTGGCGATCGCTGAACCATGTCACTTGAGCTGATGATAAAGTGATGTTGGGATTTCACTGTAATTTTGAAATGACAATGTAATAACAATATATATAATACTAGCTGGTATACCTGCTCTTCGCAAGGGTGAGTTGAAAAATAAACAAAACAGATTGAAGAATAAAGAAGTTTTTAATGAGTTAATTTTACGTGAATTGAAAATTAAACAAAAATATAGTTTGAAAAAAACTAAAAAACACGCTTTTATACTGAATCGAACTAAAAAGTAAAAAAATAATTCTTAATAAAGAATAAAATGATTAACGAGAAAATTAATGTCATTGGAGTAAAACCGTGGGGTGTTATATAAATGTATCATTGTTATAATTTCTAACTTCTATTCCGAAAAGCTGAATTAGTGTAAAAATGTAGTACAAAGCGCCCCACGCTTTTACCACAATGAAACATTCATTTTCTCGTTAATCATTTTATTCTTTATTAAGAATTATTTTTTTTACTTTTTAGTTCGATTCAGTATAAAAGCGTGTTTTTTAGTTTTTTCAAACTATAATTTATTTTTCATTTTTTAGTTCAAACTACAATAAAAGCGTGTTTTTTAGTTCTTTAAACTATCATTTATTCATTGTTGAATTTATCCTTGAGTTTGATATTTGAAGCTGGAATTATACGTGGCTGTGGAATTAGTCTTGCTCTTCAATGGATATTAATTAACGGGTCTGAAGTGTATTTATTCTCCGTTTACGAGGCCTCGGATGAGTCCCGTATCGTTATATTAGATTCCGTCTCTTTTGAACAGGTCAAACAAATAAAAGTGTGTAAAGAAGAAAAAGTTCGAATTAAAATTTTTTTAATGTACCATGTTTTTTTTCGGACTAAAAATTATAAAATTCCTACTTTTCGTTTTCTTTTTTCACATTTTCATGCATTGTCATCCACTCCTGAGCTATGGTTCAAATTTCAAGTATCTAGCTCCTCGGGACGTCACAGTTTAAAATCAATTACAAAATTCCACCCGGATAGACATTAAAGAAAGCGAGTTAATAAAAACATGGTAATATTAAGTGTCAATCGCTTTTTCACCTTTTAAACGTGTTCCTTTCATGTTAATTCGTATCATCACTTCTAAACCTATTGCTTTATAAAAATAAAAAATATGTAGCAGTTAGAACGCAAATTATTTTTTTTTCATATGCACGAGCCTCTTTTTTATTTCCCTTTTCAGAAAAATGTTTATATTATGATAAGAAATTTCTAACACACACCCACCCTCCACTTTTTCAGATACAGAACACTTTTTTGTTTGTTTTATTTCTATTAACGCAAGTGTATTTTATGCCTGCATATAATTAGCTTTAAATTCAAAACACTTTCTTTAGGGTTACACCTTATTCTTTTAGTCGCTAAATCTGAAATTAGTCGCCAAATCTGGAAATGATGTATGAAATTAGTCGCCATATCTAAAAATGGTATATGGAACTAGTCGCTAAATTTAAAATGATATATGCAATAAGTCGCCAAATCTGGAAGTGGTATATGGAATTGTCGCCAAATCTGATTATCCTTATTCCTGACGATCCTGAAAAGGACAATGGAACAAAATTATGAAATTATTGTATTGTCATCGGTCCTTGACAAGTGTGCTAAATTTCGAATGAATCCGATCTTTTTAAGTGGGTAAAAATCGAGTTCTAAGATTCCGTTATATGCAAGTGAAAATTATAAAAGCGTGTTAAAAAAACATTTTGCATATCTCAGCTGAACAAAAAAAACCCATATTTGCTAAATTTTAAGTTTGTAGATCTATCAGCTGATAAAAAAGATATATTTTTTTTTATTTATAACGACCCGTAACTCTCTTGTGGGTCGATTTTTGAAAACGCATTCCTAAAATGATATCTACTCAGCAAAAGCAACATGTTACAAATTTTGTGTAACGAACACTTAAAATAGTGTAAATAATTTATATCTGGATGTGTAATACGTTAATATTACTTTCTGTTGCATTTTTTTATATTGAAATTATAATATTCGCTAGCAATTCCTTACATTATTATGGCGATTCAATGGAATCATAGCGAAATGTTGATGGTAGTGCCAAGGTGGGATCATTTTTGGCGACCACGTTGGCAACTTGGCGATTGATTAAACATTGCAGAAGTTGCTGTGCTGTAACACCACTTGCTGAAGAGCTGCAACTAAGAGGATAGCACGAAAACCTTCTCCCCCCAAAAAATACATATACATCACAATTTTCATAGGGACCGGTTGAACGGTGTTGGAGTGAAGCGATTTCACATACATAGAAACATCCATTTTTATATACGACATGGATTTTCATATAACTGAAATAGTGAATTTAGATGAACGTTTTTTGAAGCTTAAGTCAAATATCCATTTAATTCATAGTACAAATAATCATTTACATTTTGTAAAAGCCGTAGTCTTATTAAACCAGATTTTTCCTTTTTTTTAAGATATCAACAAGAGAAATTTAAAAAAAAAACGTTCATGTCCATCAGTCTGTCAATATTCAAAAAATTAGTCTTAAAAATATTTAAAATGTTGCGTAATTTCACTACAACCATGTGTTTCCCAAATTTATTTTCGAGGAATGCACTTTTCGATGTTGATTAGAGCAGGGGTCGGCAACCTTGAAGCTGTGATGTGCCTAACTAATGTACTAACACGATTCAGGATGCCGCACAGTTGGAAATATTTAAAATAATTTTATTCTCGTGCAATGAAAATCAGGAGATAGAGGTCAAGAATACAGATTGAATTCAAATGTATATTTTTTTAACTATGCGTTATTTAAAGGATTGTGTGGCGACAGAGGACGTGGTTAGAGCGGACACATAACATTTAGTGATCTGAGCGGACACTTTGAAACTCATCGTGGTTAGAGCGGACACATTTTTTCTTTTAGGATATTTTCAATTCTTTCATCCAATTTTACATTTGCTTTTACCTTTTTATCCCAGCGTCACCTAATTCTCTGGATTTCGAAGTAAAAAACATTTATTAGTTAAAATACTAAAATAAAGAAACACAAAAAGTCGAATTCGAAAAAATTCGAAACATCAAACAATTTAGAAAAATGTCTAACATCTTTAAGTTTTGTCACTAGGTTGAACTAAATCCAATGTTAAATGATATTTATGCCTTTATAATAAAGGTTAGTAAGTGTTCATTTACTTGTATTTATTTTTCTTTTATTTACTTGTATCTTGTATTTTATTTCTAGTATTTATTTTTATTTACATTAATGAAACTAATTAATTTTTTGGCAATAGCACCTGTTCTAATATATATTGACTCTAAAATACAGTTTTCCACAAAATTCCTGAAATTCTTTCATACTCTTCATTATATTGTTACTTACTATTAATTTTTAAATATTTCCCTGAAAAAGTTTTTATTTCTATTACATTTTGCTATGTTTAAAATGTATTCGCACTATAATATCTTAACAATTTAATACAAATAATTAAATTTGATTGGAAAAAATGTATTTATTATCCTTGTAATTCGATAATCGAATTTGTTGTAAGACGGGGATAAAATATGTCCGCTCTAACCACGATGAGTTTCAAAGTGTCCGTTCAGAACACGAAATGTTATATGTCCGCTCTAACCACATCCGCAATTTGATACGATTCTGAATGTTCAGTTGTTAAACTGCTTTGCGGATTCAAAATATTTTAAATATGAGAGAAAAATTGTGTTCACAGATATGACGTTCACAACAACAGTACAGTAGAACGTCGTTTATCCGAATGAATTGGGACCGGACTCTGTTCGGATACGTGATTGTTCGGATAACCGAAAACCGAATGCGATTCATGCAGTATATGAAACCGGACACTATACGAATATTGAAAATCATCACATGCGGGAAACGTGCTTGAAGAAAAAGCAAAATAGGTGCAAAATGTCCCAATTTTACCTTTATTGTGGAAAATAATCACTTATGTTTCGCTGTACCATTGCACACTTCGTTTTTTCGCTACTAGGTCTCTGATTCTCTTGAGCAGCAGCAGTTGAGTAGGACAGCACTCTGATTGTTGTTCGTACCACACCATAGCTGTCTGTAACGCATTAAACGCGTCCTGATTTGATGGACCCTTGCTACTTTCGTTGTTGTTGTTGTTGTCCTCCTCGTCTTCATCCGTTTCATCGTCGGCAGGGTCGGATTCTTCTTGCACGGAAGTCACAATTTCATCATCATTTAGCATTTGAAATCCACAGTCTTCTGCATCGCATGCCATCCAGGTTTCTACATCAACAAAACTCAACAAAAGAGTACGTATACACCCCTCACTTTTAAACAAACTGACCTAAATAGTCCGCGCAGATGTTTACCAAATAACACAACTGAAATTCCCCAAATATCCCTCACCTTGGGTTTTCCTGTCACTTATGGCCTCTCGTGAGACAACTGTTGAGCATTGCACTGTTCGAAAATGTATCCGGGCTTTGGTCCGGATATTTGACGCTCCGGATAATAAACGTTCGGATAAACGACGTTCTACTGTACATACAATTTTTTCCAACAATTAAATCTCTCCAGAAATGACATCCAATAATTTAAAATAGCAGTCGATTTATTATTAGTCATTTTACAGATTTTTTCATGATTCCGTGAAACAGATTTTGCTTTCCGTATTTCTGAAGATGTCAGCTCAATATTTAAGCTTTATTTCAAAATTGTTAATTTTCATCCCCTCAAAAATCGACCAATCTGTAGAATGATGCTGAGTACCACTAAGAACTGTAATGCGTGCCAGATTTGGCACGCATGCCATTGGTTGCCGATACCAAGGTTAGAGGTGGCCGTGGTAACCTAGTGGTCAAGGTAACGGACTCGTTGATGTGGCGTGTCATGAGTTCGAGCCCATTACCACTGAAGACCCGCCGTGTAGGGGAGCGATACACGTTAAATCTGTCGATAGCTCGAACGTCCTCCAGTTGGTGTAGTGTGATAGTTAGGAGAGGGGTGCCAGCTCAGGTGTCATCCTCGTCACTTGACCATTGTTAAAAATTACGAGGTCCGTCGCCAAAAGCCCTCGTGTAGCTGAACAGTGTGCGATGTTAATATTCACTCACCAGGGTTAGAGTATATTGCTTTAATAGTTTTTTAAAACCTATCAATTATTTTATCATTTTGAGCATGCACTTCATCAAAAGCTCAGCAAAATGCACGAAATATTTCGCGAGGAATTTAAAAAATACATTATACATAAAATGACAGAATTTTTTAAAGCTTTAGTTTTCATTTTAAAAAAAAATACTGATATAAAAAGAAAAATATATAACAAGCACATAATTTTCATTTAATTAAACTCAAATCCAGAACTTCTGCTCGAGAGAACTATAGAGATTGTGTAATGGTTTTCAAATCTAATTTCTTTATAAAGATTATCATCAATCAAAGTACCTTACATCATTTTTTTTTTCTTGCTTTGAAGCAAAAAATACATGTTCCTCAATTTTTCGCATTACACATACCACTGAAGAGACAAGAAAACAAAACACAATGGAATTGCTAGTTGAAAGCAGTGTTTTTAAATATACATACACTAAAATAGATTCGAATTTCTGTTTCGTAAACAACAATTTGTGCTACTCATCCTTTATTTTTATTGAAATATACGAAAGGCCCCAAATAGAACCAATTTGAACCCTCATTATGGCAATGTTTTTAAGCTTGAAGAATG
Source organism: Trichonephila clavata (assembly GCA_019973975.1). Lineage (NCBI taxonomy): Eukaryota > Metazoa > Arthropoda > Arachnida > Araneae > Nephilidae > Trichonephila > Trichonephila clavata. The sequence continues at coordinate 9,660 of BMAO01000825.1, forward strand.
ACAGAGAAACATACGAATGCAAATATTTTTTTAGATCAACTTAACCTCTAAAAAATTTCGGCATCTATATATATCAACAATATCATGTTATTGTAGAAGAATGGTTTGAAAAAAAATGGTGAAAAGAAAGTCATTATTTTAGTTGGAATAATAGGGTTCATGAAAAAGTAAAAGAACAAAAAAAAATGTTTGAATAGAGGGTTTGGTTTGGTGAGTACAACTGGACTTTTTTTTTTTTAAATATACATGTATTTTTATTTTTATTCCAAATAACGCAGCTGATTTTTCGAATTTTTAATGAGATCCATTGCAAAACGTATAATTCTACTGTAGATCTTTTGGCGTCGCCATTTTTCTTTTCTTTAAAGAACACCGTTTGTTTGCCATTAAGCGGAACAAAAAAATACTAAAAAAAAATGGCTGCACTTTGAGACTGAAAAAATGACCTTGAAAAACGTGCAGCCGATTCCATGAATATTAATTAGCTCTAAAGAAAAAGAAAAAAAGAAGGGGAGGCTTAGAAATAGCTTGAAGAAGGCTTCGTCCCTTGGGGAAAGGATTCACTAAAAGTCATTAGATGAAGGGGAAAAAAAGATTAATTGAACGAATTAAAAAAAAAAGTACTTAAGCTCCTTGAGCGGGTGTTTGAGAGGCTTTTTACCTTTTCCGCATTCACCATTGAAACAAGAGACATTTCCCGTTCAGGATCCATAGAACGACGAGTACTGAGACACGCTGTGTCTCTTTAAAGAGATGAGGTAGTAAATTGGATTTAGATAAAATAAAACTTTACTTAAACCAATAACGATTCTTTAGAATAATGGAAGAAAAAATGGAACAAGAGAATTTCTTTTGAGAAATTGAATTAGCCTTGTCCATTATTCAAGTTCTTTCTTCTTTTTTTTATTAAAAAATTAAACTCTCGAACTTGTCATCTTCATAACTTACCGCATCGGTTAAATAATCTCTTTCAGCTACTTAAACATATTTCGTTTTTAAATATTTCTTGTCCGTGTAATTATTTACTTTATTCGTATTTTTCTTTTATTTATCAATATAAATTAAATATAAGGCTCTGATTTTGACAAGGAAATTCGAAAAAATATAAACCCGGAGACGGTTTTACTGTGGAGCGGCCAGCAGTGATTGTTTTTTAAAACATCTTTCTGAACTTGCGAGCCACCAAATATTGACCGAAGCACAAATATAGTTAGTGCCAAAAAACAAACAAAAAAATCTTATTTATGAGAAATAAGTAGGTTAAAATTCTATTATTTACTATTGAGCTATTTTAAGCAAATTAATGTTCATAAAATAAAATATAGAACAGAAAAAATAACATAAATATTATTGCAGTAGCGTTATTTATATTATGCAAAAGATGTATTCATTTTGTAAATTGAAATGCTGTAATCGTGTCGTTTGAAAATTCCGGATTTTGCTCAAATTATTATTTATTTAGGTCAGTGCTTCTCAAACTTTCAGACTTGCGACCCAATATTCAATCATGATTTTCATCACGCCTCCCTCCATACGATAACAATGTATTAAGTTCGAAAATATGATACTTTGATGCTTAAGCTACAATACGACTTCAGCCGCTTAAGTGCCGCCGGCGTATATAAACGTCTCCCTCAGCCAGTGCGTAAATTGCCCCGGACGTATACATACGTCCTTCCGAAATACGAACTTTTCTGTTCACTGCTGTCCATAAAATTATTCCGAAGGCTTTGGAATCCAATAAAAGGACCTTAACAGTGTTTGTGAAACATGTACTCATTTCAGAGGATTTTCTTACCTATATTTCCTTTCTCCCCCCCCCTCCAAAATACTCCACATACGCATGTATACGTGCTAAGCGGTGGCATTAGGGAGTGAATCGCGTAACTGTTAATCGGCAGTTAAGAGATTCATTATAAACCGAACAAATTACACTAGGCAACAAAAAACAGCTTTTTGTCTGTTTCCTAGTTTTAAATAGCCTATTCTTACTAATTTTGGGTTGAAAAAAACGAATATGTAAATGAAATGTATTTATTAGCTCTTGTTTTTAAGATATACCATAACGCATCCATCAATTTATTGGTAAATTTGAAGAACAAAACATTACTAACTAATACATACAGTACAATAAATCATGTTCCTAGAAACCGTGTTCACAATCAGAAATCAGTAGTATTTTTTAGTATATTTCCTGTAAACATTTCCTTTTGAATTGTCTCTGGTATATCGAAGCCCGAGTATCCAGAGTTATGTCTGTCCAGCAGTAGTTTGCGAGCATTGATTCATCCCCACGACACTGATATATACGTTCCATTGCTATGATATCTTGATGAAGCCTTTCATCGTGTTCACATCGCTTACAGTTCCACAGTTTTTAAGGGAAAAATCAAGATGGGAATGTAAGAAATGGATCTTTAGAGACAATGCATGCTAAGTCATGAAAATTTTGTAGTTCTTTCACCAACTGTTGATAGTTCTCATCCTTTTTGCAGTCTAAAACTCCTTATACCACACTTATCTTTGATACCTAAATATACGCTGTTGGCCACCGTAAATGCAACACCAAGAAAGACAAGAGATAGCACAACAAAATTTATTTTGTCGATAATATGTTGACCAAGTATCAAATGATTAAATTTATAGACTTCTTTGAAGTGTGGTTCCTGCCAGAATCAGTAGCCAGAGTAGCCGCCATTGTTGGAGATCACCGCTGCCACACGACTCGGCATTGACTCAAAGAGACTTTGGATGTGTTCTTGGGTACAGCAGACCAAGCAGCTTCCACACGTTGCCAAAGTTGATCTGGTGTGGCAGCTGGGGGTGTAATCTGGGCCAATCGTTGAGCAACCATGGACTACATGTTTTCTATCGGCAAAAGATGCGGAGAGTGAACCGGCCAGGGAAGCAATTCAATCTGGTGATTGACGAAGAACCTTTGGACAATCCTTAACACGTGTGGTCGTGCATTATCCTGTTGAAATATGGCTGTGGCCAAGCCCTGAAGGTAAGGAAGGATAACTGGCTCCAACATCTCGGAGATGTAGCGCTGGCTGTTTAAAGTACCGGCAATGCGTACTAGAGGAGTGCGAGAGGGATATCCAATACCGCCCCATACCATAATACCCGGTGCAGGACCAGTGTGGCGGTGCATAACGCAGCTGTTCAGCATCCTGTCTCCAAGGTGTCTCCAGACTCGAATCCGACCATCGTGGTGTTGCAGACAGATGCATGACTCGTCAGTAAAGACAACTTCATTCCATTCTGCCGCCCACATCCTTCTTTCATTGCACCATTGGCGGCGTAGACGTCTGTCATTCTGCGTCAAGGGTAGACCAAGCAATGGACGTCTTGCGGACAGACCACTCAGCTGTAAACGGCGTCGAATGGTACGCGCAGACACTGAATGATGCGTTACAGACTCAATGTGTTGTGCTATGATTCGTGATGTGACTGAGCGATCCGTCACTGCCATGCGCACAATTTGCCTGTCCTCATGTGAAGTGGTGCACTGAGGTGGATGTGATCGGCCACGTCAGTCCGTCGTACACTCCTGCATCCAACGGTCACGTATCCGCATTACAGTTGTTTGGTTTCGTCCAACACGACTACCGATTTCCCTGAAAGATAATCCCCAATCTCGGTAGGCCTCTATCCTTCCTCTGTCGAACTCGGATACTTGATCAAAAGCTGATCGCTGTTTTCTACGAGACATAACTGATCGTTTTTTGAAAGAACCACGAGAAAAACACAATTGCCGAACTTGAAATCGTCGAAATCTCCAAGCCTTAAATAGCGCTTTGAGGTGGCGCCACAGGCGTGTGTGATGTGTGTCTGCGCTGAAATTCTAATCATTTGCATATCTCACCTCCGCTAATGCATGTTGTAAATTTCATGTTATTTGCGTGCTTCCTTCAGGGTGTTGCATTTACGGTGGCCAGCAGTGTAGTTGAATTGATTTACCTTGAGTTGCAAGACGAAAAACAGCGAATATCACTTGAATCGTGCACTATTGCCTGTTCTTTGTTCTACTGATGCTCTAGATTAGACTCAAAACACACCTGAAGAAAGGTGACGCGGTTACACGCCTTTCGTTGAGAAATAAAAATCGTTCCTGAGGGAAGAGCTTCCATCTACCCGCTCAAAAGAACATCAAAAAGATTAAACACAGAAAGTAAGGATGAGTAAAAATACAACTATTAATGAATAGCGAGTTCTGATTCTTGAAAACAAAAACTAATTTGAAGTTTTTATGATGATTTTCGTGTTTAGCAGACCAAAATACTTCACAACAAACTATTTTTGCACCCGAAACAATTTTGATGTTGCTTAGTGTTATCAATATAAGTGTTAATTTTTGCATATAATTTTATATATGACAAGCTCATGGGGTCACTGGTAATTATTAAACTTGTTTTTAACTTGTATTGTTAAACTGATTATAAAATACATTGTATATTATATTCATTTATAAGTGTATTATATCAGTTTAAATTTTATTATTTTTTATTATGTAAGAATGTATTTTGCTTGTTTACTTTCAATAAATTAATAATTTTTTTAAAATAATCTTTTGTTTTCGACTTTTCAATATGCTCGCTCCTAGAATTATCACGCCTCCTTAGGGAAGTACGCCCCCACAATTTGAGAAGCGCTGATTTGGGTAATTTTAACATCACATGAGAAAATTGAACAACTTGCATCTTCTCTGCTTAAGTGTTGCGCAAGCAAAAGAGAGAATTATTCCCTTTCCGTTTTCAAATGCAAGAAAAAACGGAGAAAGGGAATGGGAAATATATAATTACGAGTTCAAGTGAAGGGAAATATTAGTTATTTTTTAGAAATTACTTCAGTGCTTAAGGGAAAAGTTTCAACCTCTCAGTAAAGCCCGGGTGAGCGAAAAGATATCTTTTTACAAGCAATCTAGACTAAATCTGTAAAGAAATCCAAAGTGTTACAGTTTTAACCAGGAATGATTCATAAATCTATCAAAACATGGCTTTTAATCTTCTGGGACCACAAAAAGTGTTTGGTGTACGAGACGCCAGTTAAGACCTCACCACTCGAATATCTGTAGCTGCCAGGAGGATAAGTGACATGTGAGGTACCTTCCAGAACATAAGGAATTCAATGCAGCGTCGCTGTTAGGCTTACCAGACAACTTCTGACAGTAATTTCGAACACTTGCTGTAGTACAACCTTTCAATAAAATGTATTCAGTTCCATTAATGTGTTACTTATATATTTCTGTTCCTTTTTTTTTTTCCCTTCTGTTTCTTAGCACCATAACTCGTAACTGCGGCATTTGTGACCTTGCATTCCTTTGCGATCTATGTACCCTCTACACACCCTACCAGTTTGTCGATATGGTAGCGAATCACCCTGTGTATGCACACCCACACATATATGCACACACATATATCATACACACACATATATTCATAATGTTTGTGTTTTAATTCTTTAGCGCGCGAATATTTAACACGCTTTATAAGTTTCGCTTGCATGTAACGGAATCTTGAAACTCGATTTTTACCCACTTTAAAAGGTCGGGTTAATTCGAAGTTTAGTACACTTGTCAAGGACCGATGACAATATAATAGTTTCATAATTTTATTCCATTGTCTTTATCGGGATCGTCAGGAATCACGATAATCAGATTTGGCGACAATTCATATACCACTTCCAGTTTTGGCAACTTATTGCATATACCATTTCCAGATTCGGCGACTAGTTCCAGATTTTGTGACTAAAAGAATATGGTGTAACCCTAAAAGCGAGTGTTTTTTTATTTAAAGCTAATTATATGCAAGTGAAAAATACACTTGTGGTAAAAACAAATAAAACAAAAACAAAAAAGTGTTCTTTATGTGAGAAAGTGGAGAATGGGTGTGTGTTAGCAATATAAACATTTTTCTGAATCTGAAAATATAAAAGGCTCGGGCATGTGAAAAAAAATAATACATGTTCTATATACCTGCTAAATATTTTTTATTTTTATAAAGCAATACTTTTAGAAGTGGTAATACAAATTAACATTATAGCAATATGTTCAAAAGGGGATAATACGATTGACACTTAATATTACCATGTCTTTATTAACTCGTTTTCTTGAATGTCTGTCCGGGTGGAATTTTGTAATTGATTTTAAACTGTGTGACTTTCCGATGAGAGCTAGACTTGAAATTCGGACCATAGCTCAGAAGTGGATGACAATGCATGATAATGTGAAAGGAAGGGGGGACGAAAAGGAGGAATTTTATACTTTTTAGTCCGTTATAAAAATATGGTACATTAAATTTTTTAAATTTTGAACTTTTTCTCCTTAACACATTTTTATTTATTTGACCTGTTCCATAGAGACGGAATCTAATATAACCATAGGGACTCATCCTAGGACCCGTAAACGGAGAGAATAAATACATTTCAGAATCGTTACTTAATATCCATTGAAGAGCAAGACTTATTCCAGCAGCCACGTAATTCTGGCTCAAAATATCAAACTCAAGGATAAATTCAAAAATGAATAAATGATAGTTTAAAAAACTTAAAAACACATTTTTATTGTAGATCGAACTAAAAAATGAAAAATAAATTAGTTTAAAAAAAACTAAAAAACACGCTTTTTTATACTGAATCGAACTAAAAAGTAAGAAAATAATTCTTAATATAAGAATAAAATGTTCAACTAGAAATTAATGCCATTGTGGTAAAAGCGTGGGGTGCTTTGTACTATATTTTTACACTAACTCAGCATTTCGAAATAGAAGTTAGAAATTATAACAATTGATATATTTATAGAACACTCCACGTTTTTACCCCAATGGCATTAATTTTCTCGTTCATCATTTTATTCTTATATTAAGAATTATTTTTTTACTTTTTAGTTCGAATCAGTATAAAAGCCTGTTTTTTTAGTTTCTTTAAACTATAATTTATTTCAGGACTTCTAATCTTAAAAAGCAGACACGCCCAAGAAAGATATAAAACACGTAAATCAAATAGAATTTTAAGTTTATAGACATTTCTTATATTGATACTTTCAAAATGTATAGAGAGATTACGAAAATATAACGGAATAGCTATAAATTTAAAATTTATTAAAATTCCAGATGCAACTGCCTAGTAAGCCATGCAATACAATCATTTTTCAAATATTTCTGTTTAAGTTCACTTTTAAAATAATTTCTTAAAACAATATTGAAAGGAAATTTCAGATTTTTTAAAATTTTTATTTTCAGCATATTTAAGAAAGTTTGCGCTGATGTTATGTGTTATGATGTTATGTTTATATGATGCAAAATAGCATGCATTGTAAGTAAATATAAATGCTTTGTTTTGTAAATAAAATATTTAGTGTGTCCTCTTATATTTTTAGAAAGACAAGAAAATTTGTTATGCATTTTAAAATACAATGCATATAAGTGAGTGAGAATTTGTTAACGTTACACTAAAAGTATCACTAGAACTATTGGTGATGAACCCCGTAATTTTGAATCTTGGTCAAGTAACGAGGATGACACACCCAGAGCTGGTACCTCCCTTCTCCAAAATCCACACCATGCCAACAGGATGAAAATGCACATGACCATCATTATGAGCGTATTATATAAACTTGTTTCTATTCGTTATAGTATAAATTTTTTTAAATTAAAAATTACATATCAAATAAGTTTTGTTTTCATTTTTATCAAATTTTTACTATTATACAAATTGATTGATTTTATCTTTCGTTTTTAAAGTAACGAATGTTCAAAAGTCAAATTAATGTCATAAAAACAACTAGAATTGAATTCGGTCTCGTAATCAAAAGGATTAAACGAATCTTATTTAAAAAAATTTGTACAATTCATACTTTTTAAAAAACTTTTCCGCTTAATACAAGAGCAAATACTTTTCATAAACTCATTGAATCCACGAAAAGAGAAATTATCAAATCTTGCCCGTTTATACTGAGGTGAGCCAACTTTCCAAGAAAGAACAGAAAGCAACATTTATTTTTCTAAGATGAGAGTCTACAAAACTAAAATTGGATTCTTTAAATAAGGCTTTGAAATTAAATTGCTCACTTCCTTTTAAATCCTATTAATAATTATTTTTCCTGTATCGTCATCATTATGTTACAACATCGAGTTCGACAGATTAAATGAATAGAATAGAAATTTCTTTAGGCTTAATTGCATATTTCGAACGAAATTGTTAAGCCTTTTTCTTCTTTTATTCTACGAAAGAAGAATGGGGAATTGAAATAATAATTCTCATTTTGAAATAATTCTAAATCCGACTTATATTTTTCAGTCAAAAATAATCATTTGGCACTTGTAAAATAACTTTTAATTAGTAAATTGTGGATTTCATAAACATTCATTGAGAAATATTTTTGTAATGTAATCTATGAATCCATTGAAAAATCGTCTGGTCGGAATTTCTAAAATGTGATTTACATGTTAGCCATTTATAATATGCTATGAAAATTTGTGGGATATACAGTGGACCTCAAAAGTGTTCGTACACTAGCAATTTCCTATAAAATTTAATGTTTTCGACTAATAAAAACTAATATATTGTTATTGTAATTTTTTTATGATATCTGCAACTTGTTCTTAATAGAATGACATAATTATTTTTTACAAAATGATATAACTATTATTTTTAAAAATTAATAATCAAAAAGCTATTGAAAAATTACACCACAAAAGTCTTCGTACACCTAACAAAAATCTCAACTTAGCTTTAAATATTGTATTTCTTTCTTACTTTATACTTAGTGGGATATCTTTTAGTGTCCACAATAACTTTTAAATGTTTTGGTGTAGATTTAATCAGTTTTTTGTAATTTCTGCATCGGTTTTCCTCCATGCTTCTGTTATTATTGTTTTTACTTCCCATTATGTGTTTATATGTCATGTTTTCTTTTTTTTAAATCAAATTCTCACCAGATATGTTCTATTGGGCTAAATAAACTGATTGAGGAGGTTTTTTCAGAATTTTGGACAGTTATAGAGACACCAGCGGTGTACATTGAGAGCAGAGTGCTTGGCGTCATTATCCTGTTAAAAAATGAAGTAGTCTCCTATTTTCAAATTTTCTCCGGATAATTCAAAATTTCACTTTAAATATTTAAATAGAGCTGATAATTCACAATACCATCAAAAAATACCAAATTACCTAATTTTGAGGCCGATTTACACCTCCACGCAAGAACACTTCCATCTCCATGGTTCATTGATCCAATTTGATTCTTGGAATTAAGTTTCAGAAAATTCAAAATTGACAGCAAATTGATTGGGATGAGGGAAAATAAAACCTTTTTGGTTCTGATGGGCATATAATAGTTTGTAAATGAAAAAAATGAGGAATTTATTCCCATGAATTTATGTGGAAGAACTCCTCCCCCTCCATGCTGAAGCATAGAGGTCGAGAAGTTCTTGCGTGGAGGTGTAAATCGGCCTCAAAATTAGGTAATTTGGTATTTTTTTATGGTATTGTGAATTATCAGCTCTATTTAAATATTTAAAGTGAAATTTTGAATTATCCGGAGAAAATTTGAAAATAGGAGACTACTTTATTTTTCAACAGGTTAATGACGCCAAGCACTCTGCTCTCAATGTACACCGCTAGTGTCTCTATAACTGTCCAAAATTCTGAAAAAACCTCCTCAATCAGTTTATTTAGCCCAATAGAACATATCTGGTGAGAATTTGATTTAAAAAAAAAGAAAACATGACATATAAACACATAATGGGAAGTAAAAACAATAATAACAGAAGCATGGAGGAAAACCGATGCAGAAATTACAAAAAACTGATTAAATCTACACCAAAACATTTAAAAGTTATTGTGGACACTAAAAGATATCCCACTAAGTATAAAGTAAGAAAGAAATGCAATATTTAAAGCTAAATTGAGATTTTTGTTAGGTGTACGAAGACTTTTGTGGTGTAATTTTTCAATAGCTTTTTGATTATTAATTTTTAAAAATAATAGTTATATCATTTTTTAAAAAATAATTATGTTATTCTATTAAGAACAAGTTGCAGATATCATAAAAAAATTACAATAACAATATATTAATTTTTATTAGTCGAAAACATTAAATTTTATAGGAAATTGCAAGTGTACGAACACTTTTGGGGTCCATTGTATATATATCTGTTATGCTAATATTTATTATTTTTTTAAATTTTCCATTTAAATTTAATTTAAAATTTTATACATATAGATAATAATGTAACGATCAAATAATTATTAATATATAATTTCTCTTTCTATATAAAATATATATTATAACATTTTTTAAAAAAAAATAAATTTCCATTTAGGATTAGAAATTTATCCAAAAGATAATTTTTAAATTGTTTTTAATAAAATTTCTCCTTATATCAAATCATCTAAATTTTTTTCTTTATTTCGAATATAACGCAATAATTAAAACAATGAGTGTACATGAAATTAACAGATATGAAAACAGAAAGAGATAATCATTATCTGTCTTAAAGTCTGTGCCATTATTATTATTTTTATTTTTAAGGAGGATTCATCCAGAGTGCAATTCTTTAGTGTTATTGAACTGTCAAAAATGATAAGATGAACCAAAAATAAGTACCCAGATAAGTTTTTTTTTCCATAAGTACATATATCTAGAAGATTTATCATATTCCATTCTAGTGTCTTTTATTTTACTGTAGTTTTTTTTACGTAAATGGTTGTTTAATATAAACAGAAATATCAGTGCAAAATTATTTCAGTTAAGAAGGTAAACATTTTTTGAGATAAATTTCGACAATTAAAATTAAAAAAAAAAATTTTTTTTTAGCAGATGATAAGATTTTTATTGTTTCAATATCCTAAAAATTTTCTGTTAAATGCTAAGAAAATCGAGAAATTTTCGAAAATTGCCGATCTATTTGTTTTGTGATAATTATTTCGATCGTTCTGAAGTGAAACTTCCTGTTTCTTCTAAAATATTCAAGTGTTTCATTACTTCTTATTATGTTAATCAAAGATAGCAAACATTTTAAAGTGACTGACTACTTTCGGTACCAAGATTTTTAAAAAGAATAGCAATGAATACTTTTTTTGATATTTAGTTTCAGTTGAATTAGAATATGCATATAAAATTGCTTTATGAGTATTATTACAACAAAAAACTATTTAAATGCAATTTTTTGACAAAAAGGAAGGAAGAACGCATTTTCAAAGTATTCTCCTTTTACGAAAAATGCTTCTATAATAATAATATTTTGCTTGTATATAGCTAAAACTTCTGTACTGAGTCTGGATTTTTGAAATATACAACTTAAAAGTGAATTATTAAAGTGAAACAATTTAAAAGTGAATCTCCTGTTGTGAAAAATGCTTCTGTAATAATAATAATACATGGCTAGGACTTCCATACTAGAGTTGAACTAATTTTTTAAAAAAAAGACATTATTTTCACAGTTACGATCAATTGAAATAAGAAAGAATGGTTTTTTTTGTTAAAATTTTTCTACTCTGGTATAATAAAATATAAATAAATCCACTTTTAAATCCTATATTTCTAAAACTTTAGTTCTACTCCAGTATAGAAGTCCTATATATATAGTTATACATATCGGGGAGACCGGGGCAAGATGACGACGTTAACAATTTTTTATTGTTTATTAATTTATTTTTAAGGGTAGTAAAATCAATTTTACATAAATTGTTAGAGTAGTCCTTTGTAGTACGTATTAAAATATATTACCATTTAATTTTTCAAATAAAAGAAGTAAAGGATAATTTTATTTTTTCATAACCTTAACGAATCATCATCTTGCCACTGGGGCAAGATGACTTTGGACTTGGGGCAAGATGGCGACACTGAAAAAGGTTGAACATATTTTACCTTTTGAATGTGTTGCATGGTTTAACAAATGATAACTGTGTTTTTACATCTCACAAAGTATCAAACTAAGCGTAATGCATTGTAACGTAATGTAGAAGCGTTTAGTTGTGTACCTAACAATAGTCACAAATAAAAATGCCATTTTTATAATTGGAACATTCCTCATGCCAACACTCTTGGCATTTACAGCACTGGATCCATTCTTCTGTTGGAGAATTCCTCTTCTCAAGCAGGACATATTATAACACCGTCCTTTGAAGTTGATACAACTGGAATGTTTGGCCTGCATTTTATAGACTTAAGCCTACAGGAACAGTTTAAATTTTTAGCTTCACAAGCTTCTTTTCTCTGTTTTTTTTTAAAACTTCCTGTTTTTCCTTCTGCTTTTCCCTTTGTTCTAACATTTCTTTGATGGGTGTGCTTGTAAGAATGCTAAAGCTCAGTTTTTTGCTTTTTCTTTTTTCCTCACATTATGATGTTTTAGACAATGGTTTGAAATAAAAAACACTAACAGGATTCTTTGGTGCATCGGAATCAGCATTTGCCATAAGTTCTGGTTTTTCTGGAGGGTTTATATGTTAGTTTTCTACTACCGGGGTCTAAAGGTTTATCACTATTATTCTCAGTTTACTCGCCAACAGCGTCATGGTTAGTAGTTTTTACAGCAACGCATAGTCATGTTCGCTAAACACAAGAGGATTATGAGGCTCGATCCCATATTCTTTAAACCCTTTCAACGGCATTTCCAACTGTAGCTGATTTGAAGTAAGTGATGCTCAAAACCTCACCAATATTTTTGTCTGTGATAGTTTGTTCTGGATGTATGACCATAAAGTTGTCACATGCTTGGCTATAGTACGTTTTTAACTGGTCGAAAAATGACACAACAAGGGGCCTGAGACGATGTGATGTGTACGGCGGCAACCCAAATTATGATGATGTTTTTTGCTCTGCAATATAAGATAGCCTGCAAAGTTATATGAGTTTTGTGATTGTCAAAAATCAACAGAAAAGGAGATTCTTTGCTTGGTTTCACATGAAAATAAAAGTCTTTCAAAAAAGAGAAAAAGATGCCCTCATTGTTCCTGCCACTATCGCTACAGTTGCCTATAGTTCCTGGTGGGGCTCTTTCTACGAGTTCAGGAAGCATTCGTTTTCTCGCAAAAAATCAGAAAAAGTGGCACGTAAAAGCCAGTAACTCTAAAGCAACAAATTATTGTTACATTCCTTCCTCTTTGGGGAAGGGAAGGGGGTGCTTAGCGGATGGCAAAAATGTCTTTCTCTGGTCACCCCCTTTCGAACGAAACCTTTTCTGATCCGATGCACCCCTTAGCCCCAAAAGAGACGGAAGCGCAAGGTCGCGTGGACATACACACAGACAAACAAGTGTTCACAGGATTTAATAGAAGGGACAACAATAGTTAGTTTAATAAATTCCGGAACACGTGTTTGCTTAAAAATATTCGTTCTCATTACCATGAAGGAAGGCAATTAATTGACATTTATTCATGGTAATAGGTAGTATTTAAACCAAGTTACTCATAAATATTAAAGAGAAAAGTTATATCTTACCTGTATCTGTAACAGAGCTTACTATTTACACATGCATAAAAGTTATATCGTGGCAGCAAAAAACAATCAAAGCTTCACAACTAACACAAAAATGTCGATTTCAGCGTGTCTATACTATTGTTTAACGAACGGCCAAAAGAAGAGCCAGTAGTGCTCATTCGATGCTGCTGCCTAGTGGAAAACGGAAAAATTAAGACATTCTTCATCTTGCTCCGCTCGTCATCTTGCCTCGGTTTCCCCTACACAATATTATTAATATAGAAGCATTTTTAAGGTATCCGACTACCCTAAAATTGTGAATTTTGCCAACAATTGGCACATTTTTTTATGATTTTATTTCACAGGCTATCTTATTGGCTTTATAAAAACAACAAGATTATTATTTTCCGTTCACTAGAACAAAAACTACACGTGTTTTAGTAAAATCAGATGCCATTACTTTAAGCAAGATGTCATACTTTAAAACACGTTTTACTCGAAATATGTGCTTTTGAAAATGCTCAAACGGGGACAGCAATTGCTCAAAAAGTTTTGAAATTTATTAATTGAAATTTTTTGTGTATATTCTGTATACTAGTAGAAGTGTTTTAACCTCCAGGTTTATCAATAACTGTTTTATTACAAAATTTACAGTCCCTTATGTGAATATAATCACTGTTTTTTTCTAAGCAATTTCATATAATAACTAAGATAAAGTGCTTTAGTTTTTGTAAAAATTAAAATATCTCTTATCCTGAAGGTTATTTCAAAAATGAATAACATAGCAACACTTCAGAATTGAGAAATTGTCCATAAACTTTTGGTACAGAATGGGCCGTGTTTATGTTATTTTTTGTCAATTTTTCCCCATTTTTCCCCATTGTAGTCATAATAATTTCTTTTTCTCTTCTTAATTTGTGCATATTTTTATTAAAATGACCTAAACAAATCTAAAAACTACAAAAAATCCGCTCATCTTTATTTTTTTTTTTTAAAAAGTTGTCGCAAGTCGGATACTTTAAAGGAAAATGTTTTGAAAATAAGTAATTATTTCTTCATTTTTTTTTACAATAATATTTGTAAAAATTTTTTATATATTTATTTTAATTCAACTTTTACACTAAATATCAGAAAAATTATCCTTTATAAGCTCTTTCAAAATCATGGTTCCAAATGCGCGCGCGCGTAGTTAGTATAATCTTAGTTTAACCTAAATATCATAACTATCTTTTGTACTCCTATAACACAACATACATTTTTCATAGACAATAGAATTTAACTGAGTTATTCTAAAATCTAAGCATGTAAAATAATTTAATTGTATCTCAACAAATCATTTAACAATCTCAACTGTTCTGCATTTAAATTTCATCGAGAAAATCCCATGGAAAAGTCATTAGTTATTTTGTCAAATGCATTATTTATTAATTGTTTACTACTGTACTTCAATAAATTAATGACGGAAGAGAGATGATTCTTGTTCAATCTCGCTTTAAATATTTATCACCACTTGGAAACATCTGAAAACATTAGTTAACATTCACATACATTTATAATTACAGAAATATTTATTCCGAAGCAAAAGTACCATTTTCTCATAGAGAGAAGCGAGTGAAAATTTGCATTTATAATTTACATTTAATATTGATGTGCAAGAGAAAGAATTTAACTAATGTTTTAATCATTACCGTGATTAGTTTACAAAGGTATATTTAAGAAAATATATAATATAAATGTGTATTAAAGATTTGTAACGTGTAACATCGCGAACCTCTCCACACGTGTAACAACTTGAACGAGGAATCTTGAAAAAAGTAACGCAAAAATTAATTTGAAATGGAATAAGAACAAAATTTGCCTGAGATTACTCAAAACTGATAAAAAATATAAAAATAAATAAAGAATATTTTTCAGTTTTCTTTTTCACGAGTGAAGCGATCTTTGTGTGTGTGTGTGAAAGGCACTGAATAATTTTCATTTTCTGCAGTAATAATAGAAATATATAAAATATGTAAAAAAAAAATTAAGTAAAATAGAACATTCTAAAGTTGTGTAATTATAAATAAAATATTCTACAAAAAACTCAAGTAATTCTAAGAAAAAATTAGTTTGAGAAAAGCAATGTGTAGCTGAATATAAAATTGTAATATTATGACTATGTTTTTTTTCATAATATTTTAATATGAATTATATTCTAAGAATATACGTCTAAAAATGGATCCCATGTGTGCAAATAATATGATTATGCATTTGGGAAGAAAAATATTGTGCGTTTTATTACATTTTTGAACAATATTATCATCACAAAATTACTTTAGAATTTATTTTATTACAAATCTCCAAAAGATAAATTATTAAAACGGTTAAATATTTTTTTCCGGAAGAGGGTGAGTTCTCTATAGCAGACTTAAAAGCAATCGACTGAAGCAAAATCCTGAATAAAAATATTACTCTAGCTTTTAATGCAAAATAAATTTCTTGCATCGAAAATTGTTATTATTTTACTAACAATAAAAATGTTTTTAAAAATGAGATATATTATACTTTTAAAACAATTTCACACATAATTAGGAAATTTAACTGTTTTTTTTATTTGCTTCAGTGTAAAAATATATGGTATAAGAATAATCATTTCTTAATATTGGCATTTCCGAAATTCAAATATTGGTCTTAAAAATATATGCACCATTTTTGTAATAGAAATAAACTTGTCTGCATAATTTGTCGCTTATATACGCAGGATTCTTGTTTACATGGTTTGAAAAATAACATAATACAAAAAAATGGTAATTAAATTATTCTAACATTTAATTGATAAAAATTGTCAAAATTAACCATATTAGCCCAAACTTGATTTAACTCCATTCAGATATATCTATAACACACAGTTTAGTTTTTAAAGTTTTCTTATGGCCCTAGCCCAGAGAAATCTTAAGATTTTTTGAGGCCCTGGGCTGCCATGCAAAGTAGGCCCTACCTTAGATATTTAAAAGTAGCCAGTATATAGCATGCATAGTCAAATATTCGTTCAAACGATAACTTGAAACAAATAAATCTGCACGACTCGCACTCTCAAAAATCTCAGCACAAACTGGCTCAACCTATGGGCGCATTCCAACTAAATGAGTTGAATGATTGTTTATGGTATTAAGCCTGGGCCTAGACAGGGACAACGGTCATCACATAATAATATACAATCTTACTACTTTTATCAGTTGGCATGCAGTTTGAAATTCTCTATTTTTTGGAGAATATGTACGGGAATAATATTTGGCCATTAAAATTATCCGGATTATGATCTTATTAAGACCGAGTTTAAAACAAAACGGGGCCCCCACCGTAGGTGAGGCCCGGACCCAGTTGGCACATACCTTAAGACGTCCCTGGTTACACATGGTCAAGAATTCAAGAAGATTTATTGAACATGTCGCTGAATTCATTTCTAACGGAGTTCTCAAAGGGGTAGAAATAGTTTTAGAGCAGGGGTGGCCAACTCGCGGCATGCGTGCCACAGTATGGCATGACAGAGTTGTAAAAGTGGCACGCGAAGACTTATAGAAAAATTTTAAAAAATAATATTAAATAAAAACATTTTCACACAGACATAATTTTATTCAAATGCGGTTATTTTAGACAAAACACCCCCTCAAAATTTATGTTAACATGTTTGTGAATAAATATCTTTTATTAGGGAGATAAAATCAAAATATCTCTCAAAACTAGCTGATATGCACGAAAAACAACTTAATTTTGTAAGCATCTAAGAGCTAATCTTAATATACATGACTGGGGGGGGGGGAGTACAATTTCAAAGGCCACACTGAATAAGTACTGACGGCTTAATAATTATTTAGAATTCAATGTTTTAAATTACTTATTTTTATTTTATGCCTACCTTAACTGATTGAACCTGTAAAAAGATTATTAACAATAGAACCTAAGTAGTATTTTTGTCTTTTTAATTACATTATTTTTAAGTATCCACTACATAGACTTGCATTAAAAATGTGCTATTTGCGTGAAAATCCCATAATAAGCTAATTAGAAGCAATTTTTTCACCTTTTTTTTAATACTTGGAAAAATTTGAAGTGGCATGCATAACTTGTTTTTATTAGCTAGTGGCACTCTTCCCAAAAAGGTTGGCCATTCCTGTTTTAGAGGATCACACCAGCCGCAAGGAAAATAGTAACAAGATGAAGGAGGTCCTATAACAGAGGATTCGATCCTTGAAGGTCTAAAACTGGTTAACATACTTGGAAATTATTTTATAACACAGCAAAGGGAGGTATCTCTACAATTTCAACGCGATTCCAGCGGTTGCATAACTCGATACCAATAGTTATATCAAAATTCACACACACATGCAGTAATCAATAACGGAATTTTTGCTTAAATCCAGCAAACTCCGAAATGTGGAAAGAAATATTACACAATTTTTGGAGTTTTCGTAAGCAATGTTATGGCAAATTTACGTAAAGGATTACGTCTAATGTCTTACTTTTTATGTTATTTTTTAATTAAATTAACGTACAATAAGTACTAACACATTTTTATTTTTATTATGTTTTTTATCCTGAACTGAATTTTACTCAAGAAAATGTATCCACCATTATTCTTTTACTTTACATTCGAAATTTACTCGAAACTTTTGATGGAAAAAATTATTCTTTTTCATACAAGAAAAGCCCTTAAAATCATACCTTACCACATAGAACAGGGGTGGCCAACCCACGGCACCGTGCCACAGTGTGGCACGGTAAGGTTGTAGCAGTGGCACGCGAATCCTTATTGCAAAATGAAAAAAATTTGAACAAATAATAAATAACCATTTCTTACTATTGAAATGGGTTGTCTCAGATAAAAAAAATCTCTCAAAATTTGAAACAAAATTTTTCTGAATAAGTGTTTTCTGTAATAAAAATAATGTATAAAATAAATATTGCTCAAAACTAGCTGATATGCATCTAAAATAACATAATTTTGTTTGCATCTTCAAGAGCTAATTCTAACACAGATGCAGTACCGATTTAAGCTCATTACGGGCCCTGGGGACAGAAGATCTATGGGCCCCTTCCAGGGCCAGCTCTAGCAATTTTGCCGCCCGGACAGAAATGAAAAATGCCGCCCCTCTCCCCAAAGTGAAAAAAAAAACTATTATTAAAAAAGATGAAAAATTTTAATAAATGCACATTTATAAAACTTTAATATTTCTTGCGAAGAAAAAGGGAGCTAACAGTACATATATATATATATATATATATATATATATATATACATATATATAACGATGATGACGGATTTAGTAAAGGAGGACGACTTTTGGCGAAGATCTTGATAGCGTGGCCGGTGTTGGTATTCCCGTAAGGTTAATATTTACGATGGTTGATGTTGGATTTTCATTGTTATGGAGGAGGCAGTCTTGGAGAAGCTATTATTCTTTATTAAACACTGAACATGAAGACACATGGATGGACGTAATCACAAATAGAACACACACAAACAATACACAAGCACTAGCTGCGGCTAACTACATGAGGATGACAAGAGACAAGAGAGCGCGTAACCGTCTGCTCCCAGCTTTTAAACTGGCGGTGAAGGTCGTACGACTCTTTTGTAACAGGAGTCGTGATTGGATACAAATGCGCGCGAGCAATTAGATTAAGATTATAACGGTCCTGTGCGAAAGAACTAGGAAATAATTTAACGGGTAAAGTTAAAGAGAGCTGGAAGAAGTCATTATATATATATATATTAAAAACTAAAACATAAAAATTACCAGTTTTTTTTCTGACTTTTAATTCTGAAAACTTTCTGATCAATTTGTTCAGCTATTTCATGTTCGATAGCCAATGTAGCTAAGTTATTTAATCTATCTTTAGAATTTGTGAACTGTAAGAAACTTTTTATTAATTTTAATTTTGAGAAACTAATATCTACACTTGCCAAACTTATTAGCAAGAAAGTAAAATAAATGCAATAACAAGATATGGAGCAAATTCTAAAACATAAATAAATTTTAAAACTTCAACTGTTTTTTTTTTTTTTTTTGCCTGCTAAAGCTGAAACTGACATTATCTCATCTGCTCAATCAAGCGCGTTTATATCCAATGATTCTCCGTCGGTCAACATCATTTCTAAATTTTTACAGTTTTTAATTAATTAAAGTTTTAAGGGTATCTCTTAAATCATATATATTGTACAAAAATGGAAAACAATTACTGTCAGTACTCATTAAATTAAATCTGCATTCCAAAGCATTAAATGCTTCGTCCAATGTAAAAAAATAAAACTCTATCTTGAATTTTAATTTAGGATATTCCATCGGATCATCTTGTGCTTCAAATTTAAAATTTACATTTTTTCCGTGGAACGGACGTGGTGCGTGACTGCTGCGTGTGACGTGGCTGCGTCACCTCAAAGTTAGCAGAGATATCAATCTCGACGGCCAGTTCTTTTGCATCACGGTGCATTTTATCAAAAGTCACATCCTTAAAAAAATCTTTACAATCTCTTGAGAGTTCCATAGTAGATGGTAGATCGTAATATTTTGTTTGCAATAGCTTGCTTATTGAATTTTAATGGAATTAATGATTTTACACCAAATAATGATGGCCATAGAATTTAATAATCCAGAGGCCTCATCTCTTATAGAGTTGTCAATTTCCGCATTACTATAAAAACTAAGTATCATAAAAACTTCCCAATTGATAGTTTAAGGGCTTAATAGCGTCTATTCAGCTTTCCCAGCTATTTACACTAAGTGGCCCTAAAGTTTTATGCCCTTTATACATTTTAATAATATAAACCCAACGAAAAGTTGATGAAAAAAATAAATTTTTTTTGAACTATATTACAAAAAGGACAGGCTTCTAAGGATGCTTTTTCCATGTCATTAACGACCAAATTTAAAGAGTGGCTACTACATGGCGCATAGATTGTTCGCGGATTTAACTTCTTATTTTAAATTGAGCCCCCGATTTCTCGCCTTTCATATTCACTCCGTTATTGTAGACTTGCCCCCGCATATCTAGCAAATTTAGCACTAATTTTTTTAAAGTTTCTCAACTATTAAATTTGAAAGTTCTCTTCCAGTTAATCTTTCAACTGGAAGGAAACCAAAAAGAAAAAACTCGCATTAGTTTTAACGATAACTTCGTTAGAATTAGATTTCTTCAATACATGTATACCTTACCATAAATGTCATTTGCTCGATCTTGCTGGCATCAGGGGCGCAATCTAAAATTATCGAATAATATTTAGCTTGTTTAATTTTATGAACAATGTATAATTTAATATTCTCATATAAAAGAGAAATTATCTCGTTCTGAATATTTTTCCCTAGATAGTGTACTTTAACTTCTTCCAAATTTTCCATAACAAAAATAAAGTATTTTTAAAATTTGGTCCAAATGCTGCCCCGACATGGGTCCGGTTTGTCCGGCCCTAGAGCCGCCCCTGCCCTTCGCACTGATGGATCAAAATTTATTACCAGAAAACCTAGTTAAATCCAGCTTATCCCAGGACCTTTCGGGCCCCTAGGGCCCGTCCCAAGCTCCCAATGGATAAACCGGCATTGTATAGATGACTTGGGTAAAGATATTCAAAAGTCACATTAAGTAAATACTGAGTATCTAATAATTATTTACAATTAAATGATTCAAATTACTCATTTTTATTTTATACCTGATCTAACTGATTGAACCTGTAAACAATTTACTAACACCAAAACTTAAGTTTGCACTTTTGCCTTTTTTATTATACTATTTTTAAATTTCGATCACAAAGATTTGCATTAAAAATCCCATAATAAGCGTATAAGTAACATTTTTTTACTTTTTCATATTTTTTGTTTGTTGGAAAAGTTTACAGTGGCAGGCATAATTTTGTTTTTTTATCAAATAGTGGCACTCCTCCCGAAAAGGTTGGCCACCCCTGATATAAAAGAATGCAATATTTTCTGCACAAAGAAAAAATTAAGGCCATTAAAATCAATATATCATCAAACTATCAAATTTTTCAATTACCGTGAATTCTAAAGTTATATATATATACTGTAGTTTCTAACCTCAGAGTCTGAATTTTGAAATATTTTCAATTGATTTATTCCGACAGGATATCCTGCCATTTTCGCAAAATGTCTGAATAAAAAAGCAGAATTTTTTACCCAAATTGTTTGGTCAATCAAAAAAGGATGCCATTATCTACAGCAAAATCCAGTTGGAAAAAAAATGAATGTAATGTTAAAAAAAAATGTTAATAGAACGTTTTTCGTGAAAATTTTCTAATTCTAATGAAGTTGAATGCGGCACGGGACTCTTTGCCACTCTATGACAAAAGAAAAGGAGAAATTTTCGTTTATTATCGCACGAACCTCTATTTTTTTTCCATTTCTTCCAATAATAGAAGTCTCACCGGCCTTTTCATTTTCAATTTCCTTCCTTTTTTCCCCTCTCCTTTCCCCCTATTTGAAATTTAATAGTTCCAAAGTTCAAGATTATTCTTCGTCATGCCTGAAGGACCTTTCCCGCCCACAATATTGAGAATAATAATTTCTAAGGCATTCCAAAAAATTGAATCAAGAATTAACTTGCAAATCCAAAAAAATTACTTAAGGGATCTAAATGCTGGAACAATGACTAAATTCATATTCCCCCCATTTTATTTGTAAACGAGAAAAAAAGGGATTTTTTTTAAGTGACGACTCATTTATCATGTAGAACGTTTTTATTATTTATTTATTTGTATAAATTTTACAGAATTGAGTTTATATCCTTAAAAATAATCATTCTTTTAAGAAAAATAATAATAATTTAATTGCTCAAAATCTGATATTTTACAATTAGATAAATAATTAGATTTATCTATTGTGATTAGTTCCTTATAGTATGGATGTTATAAATGCTATATAACAGTTTTTTCTAAATTACTAACTACAAGGAACAATAACATCTCACTCAGCATAGTTACTCATTTTACATCCAGCGCTTCTGTACCGCTACATGAATTATATAGTTGTACATAAATTATATAAAATAGTGTAATCTCTCTTAAAACACCATCCCATCTCATTTTTCTTCTTAACTGGAGAGTTTCTTAAATTTAAAAATGGCTAATAATTCATTTGAAAAGACAAATCTATTCATCGAAATTCAGTTTAGGTATCCGACTACTTAGACAACTTTTTTTAAAAAAAATATACGCAGATAGGGGGATTTTTGTGGTTTTTAGATTTGTTTTGTACATTTTAAGAAAAATATGCTAAAATTAAGAAGATAAAAAGAAATTATCATTACTAAAATGGGAAAAAATGGGTAAAAATTTACAAAAAATAACATAAACGTGGCCTATTCTGTACCAAAGGTATATGTAAAATTTTTCAATTCTGAGATGCGTTGCTATGTTATTCATTTTTGAAATGACCTCCAGGATAAGGTATATTTTAATTTTTACAAAAACTAGAGCACTTGATCTTAGCTATTATATGGAATTGCTTAAAATAACAGTGATTATATCAACATAAGGGACTGTAAATTTTGTAATAAAACAGTGATTGATAAATCTGAAGGTTAAAATACTTCTAGTATAGCGAACATGCTCAAAAATTTCAGTTAATTATTTTCAAAACTTTTGAGCAATCGCTGGCCTTATTTGAGCATTTTAAACAAACACATTTCAAGTAAAACGCTTTTTCAAGTATGACATCTTGCTTAAAGCAGTGGCATCTGCTTTTACTAAAACACTGTAGTTTGGTTCTGTTGAATGGAAATAATAAACTTGGTATTTTTATAAAGCTAATAATATGCTTAATAAAATAAAACCATAAAAAATCGTCAATTTTTGGCAAAATTCAAAATTTTAGGGTAGTTGGATACTTTAAAAAGGGGCAACTCTCCGGTATCCTTTGCTCCCTCAGTGTGGCTCATAATATTAAACAAGTTACCCACCTTTTATTGACAATAAGAAATAAAAAAGCGCCTGTATGAAAACCTCACATTTACGTACACCCTGGGATACGTGTATCCCACTTCAAAAACCATTACATTAGAGAAGGAAGGCTATTCGAAAAAATAATCACGAAATTTCCAAGTTATAATATTAAGACATGGAATTTCCATAACACTATTAAAAATGTTCTATTTTCTATTGAACGTTAAGATTTTCAATCTCGGAGGTGTAAAGATGATTACTTTTTATCACATCGTAATTAATCTTAATTTATGAATTAATTTAAAAGTAAAATTGGTAATTTTTTTCACATGATTCGAAATATTTGCATGGTAAAAAAAAAATACTTCGTTTTTAAGTGTTATCTGTTGCTGGGCAACTAACACCGCGCGTGGCCTTGGCATAGTTCACACAAAAAATTATGTCTGCTCAAATTTAAATTCTTTACAACAGACTCTGTCTGGAACATAACAAATGCACGGCACAAAAAAATAAGTTTTAATAATTTCAAAAATTTAAATTTGGGTATTTTGAGATAAACAGATGTTTTTCTTTTAACTATAGCGTGCTTTTTTGTACCTTATTCTAAACCCTATATTAAAATTTGAATGTGATTTAGTGAATGTATGATTCACCAATTTTCAGTCAATATATTAATAAAATTGCCTGCATCAAATAAATGCAAAGATAATAGCCGTCTGTCTAGCCAGATATTTAATGACGATTTGAAATCTACAATTGAATTCTGAAATGTCACCCTCAAAACTAGTTCCTACACAATAGATTTTGATAACCATATATCGTTGTGATGATATAAATATATATTTTTATTTAGACCATTATATATACATTGTTGCTAGTTGATCACGACAAGCACGTGTGCATAAAATATGATCGATTTCTGTGCTCTACTGAACTAGATGCACGTCCAAGGACGAATTAGTATTGCATGACATATAAAAGTCCGATTTTGCATAAATCATTCTTTTTTTTTAATAATCTAAGTGCATTTCATGCTAAAATGAAAAATTAAATATATTCGAAGAATTTAGAAATCAATTTTGTAAAAAACACCGGTATCAGTATAAAGAAAATTATAGAAAAATTTTCTGAGAATTCTTTTTATTAAGAAGTAGTTTGATACACAAAGTATCATTGTGCTGAGTCAGATTTGCATAAAGTAATTAGTTATAAAGTGTTAGCCATTACTTGCCCGTTTAGCTGGGTATTTCAGGATTTATATGATAATTCTGTTTTAAATTATTGAGATATTTAAGGTATCGACGATCCTAAAATTGAGAATTTTGCCAAAAATTGAAAAAAAATATAATTTTACTTTATGAGCCATCTTACTAGCTTTATAAAAATACAAGTTTATTATTTTCCGTTCACTGGAACAAAAACTAAAAGTGTTTTAGTAAAAGCAGATGCCATTACTTTAAGCAATATGTCATTCTTTAAAACGCGTTTTACTCGAAATGTGTGCTTTTGAAAATGCTCAAACGGGCCAGTGATTGCTCAAAAAGTTTTGAAATAATTAATTGAAATTTTTAGTGTATGTTCTGTATAACAGTAGGAGTGTTTTATTTAACCTTCAGACCACGTTTATGTTTTTTTAAAAATTTTTACCCATTTTAGTAACAACTTCTTTTTTCTTCTTAATTTTAGCATATTTCCTTAAAATGTACTAAGCAAATCTAAAAACAAACAACAAAAATCCTCATGGGTCTCCTCTTTTTTTAAAAAAGTTGTCGCAAATAGTCGGATACCTTAAATC